>JAJOOR010025303.1:0-12530 GCA_036250505.1 Solanum acaule | reverse complement strand
AACTATAGTCATTATTATCTATGACTGTGACTATTCTTTCAAAAGGATCCTCTATTTTTATTTTATTTATCTTATTTTTTGCTATTATTTTATGTTTTGTTGTTAAAACATATAAGTTTTTACATCTAGCTGTAAATATTTTACTTCCTGGGGCTATTTCTATTCCCGACATTTTCCAATATAATACTAGTGATTTATCTTGTTTCTGTCATTTATTGCTACTGAGTAGTTAACACTTATTATAAATTTGAATTTTTGGTAAATGAGATTACCTTTTACTGCACTTATTATACTTTTTTCTATAGGTTGTATAATTCTATCATCCGCTATTTTGCTTGTTATGGTGCCACGTATGCGGGTAATGATTTTCTTATGTATAGATGTATATATTCTTGTTTACTAATTATTTTTTTCTAACTTGAATAAATGTATTTCGTCATAGTTGAACGAAAGGATATGCCATTTATAATCAGCAAACTCCCTTTACGGGTTTTCTTTAAATGCTCAACAATGTAGATAAATTTATGATTATTAATCATCTTTCTCTAAAAAATAATAGAACGAATTGTTATCAACCCCTTAATGCTGACTCCAAAACACTTAAACTCATCTCCCTCTTGATTTAAAGCTTGAATGCAAACTTGTATATGATTCAAGAAAACCTCATGTGTTCGAATTGTAACAAGGTTTCAACTTGCAAAAATAACTTAAAGATCAAATTTTAGTAAGTAAGAAGTTCAAATTATTCAAATTATCTAGTTGTGAGATTAGAATTAAACCGATCGAATCTTAATTTAGATAACTTTTTCCACTTTGGTTACTCTGCTTTTCTTTAAATAAATTCCTATTTTAAATAATTAATCTCTTTTTTCATAATTTTCTCATATGGTCGGTCAATATGTTTGAACATGTCAATAATTGCATTTGTGAATTTTTTGAGGTGCCTAACACCTTCTTTAAAAAATCATTTATACCCTTACCTTTTTATCTAATTTAAATAAATATTTTTATTGAAAGATTTCTTAATTCATTAAGAATTAAGTAACAATTCTAATCACTCACAAAGAGCCATGTTATTGATATATTGTTAAGAGATAAGGGTCAAAAACAATCTGAACTATCCCCTATTTTTAGTTTCATACCTAAACTATTGAAAATGTGAGTATCATACCTAAACTATCACTTATTAGTTTGAGAAACACGCTCTCTCTTTTATTACACTCTCATCATGGTGTGTGTAATACACTCTCTCTTTTATTTGAAAAAATTATCACATCACCCTTCACATGGACAAAATATTCTACCTTGATAAAAACTAAATAAATTATTAGTATTAGTTAAAGTTTGTAATGAAACTATATAAAATAACAAGAAGAAAAAAGTAGGTAGAAGAGAGAAGGCTTCTTATTTCACTTTAGGGATATTTAGATCTTTACAGATCGTGTTTACAATGAAGGAAAACTCCTTTATTTATAGGGGAAACCTAACTTGGTCCCAAGTAGGATTCCTAACTACTCCCTAAAAGGACTCCACGTAATAGACATTCACTATAATACAAATATGTTTATAACACTCCCCCTTGAATGTTGGTAGATTATGTTCCTCGTTAAAACCTTACTAGTTAAATCCCAATGGGAAAAAATTCTAGTGAAGGAAAAAGAGTACACGTATCTAATAATACGTATTATGGATGCCTCATTAAAAACCTTACGAGGAAAATCCAATGGGACAAAACCTTGTGAGGGAAAAAGTGTACATCACGTATTAACTCCCCCTAATGAGAACATCAATCCAGAGACTTGAATCTTCGTTTTCCAAGCTTGTGTACCATCTTCTTGAAAGTTGTACTTGGTAGAGACTTGGTAAATAAATTGACCATATTACTTGAACAAACCTATTGTATGTTGATATCACCATTCTTGGGAGCTCATGTGTAGAAAAGCTTTGACGAAATATGCTTCTTTCTATCTCCTTTTATGAATCTTTCCTTCAGGGCCAAAGAGTTCTGCAAGTTCCTCACTTCAATTTCTTTAAGAGAATAATCTATTGCCCTTTGAAAACTCTTCAAGAGTTTCAATTAAAGTTATCAACTTGCATAACAATACAAAAGATTCTTCATTGCTTTAATCCATAGGAGAATTATAAACAAGTTTTCCAAAAACTTGTATATACTTAGATTTTGAATCCATCGAATATTTTCATATCAATTTTGTCTAGTGACAACATTCAATATTAAATGTATGACATCTTCTAATGTTATATTACAAGTCAAATAAGCTTTACGCTTACGAAGATGCATCATTCCACTTTTCACTTGATAATATTTCTACGTCAACATGCTTTAATAGACGTAGAATTTGGATCCTCATAATCTTTTACAATATTGTGCACTATTGTATCAAAGATATCGTCGATGATATATCACTTTGTATCGGTTCACAATACGACATAACTTATTGAGATCTCATCACTTCATTATTTTCAGGTATGTACCCCTCTCATGAGGTTTCATGAAGTCTTATTTTGTAAGCTCTTCAAGAGCACATTGTCTCCTTATTATGATCATTTTGATTATTTGATCCTCCCCCTTTTTCAAGGATTATTCTATTTAGAATCAATTGATCTATCATGCTTCATGTATGTCGTAGACTCTATCCTTTAGGGACATTCAATAGGAGCATTTGCAACTCTTGGTTGCTTCTCATCTCCCCCCGTATGTTAGACAAACTAACATACATTCCAATCTACTTGGGAGAATCCATCTTTGTGCATCATGGTATATTCATTGATCATATACTACACATCAAAATTATCAAATGAAAAATATTTGGTCCCTAACTATAAACCAATTATGAGAAAAATTGATCATAATTTATTGGTCTGATGCGTTACAATTACTTTTGTATGTGACATCGTATTCCAGATCAACACATGGAGCTTTATTTTCATAAGCAATGATTTCACTATCTATCTAAGACATTTAATGTCACATCATCTTGAGTATTTATCAATATTATCAATATAAATTGTCTTGATTACATATTCTGAAAGTTGTGCTCTTAACTCAATTATCTTGCACAAACAATTTTGCAAATGTTAAACTGCAAGTTGACAACAAACGCACATGTGATTATCTTATAGATGCATCTCTTTATCATATCACATGATAGGTGAACGCGCCCATATTCACCTTTTATACTTTTCAGAATTTAGGGATTTAGTCTCAACATTAGTTTATCCAATCAACTTGTCATGAGAACAAACAACAAAAAGAATTCTTGAAGAATCTTCTAGTTCTTCAATATATGTCTATTACTTAGTATGCACATTTTTGGGATGAGCAAATTTCAACTTTAATACTCCAGGAGTAAATAGTAAAGTCTCGATTTTTGATAGGAGTAGGTGCTTGCTAGGGCAGGGCACTTTTCAGTCTTCATTCGAAACTAACAAGTGTCGGGTCGGGGATTTCTGCCTTGTTATAAAAAAATTATGATTTATTTTTTCTCAATTACTCTACCTCTTCTAAAGGTGAGTCGTGATCCTGTCACTAAATAGACTAATCTAATTATCAGAAAATTGTGTTTGTTCATATTAATTGTGCCAAAATTTTACAAATGCCAAATTGCGAGATCACAATAGCACATATGAGACCATTTAGAAGAAACATCATTTAGGACCATGAAATATCTAAACAAACCATTAGATGGGAGACTAGGTCCATAATATCCCCATGTATAAGTTTCAAGAATGTGGTGGACTCAATCTCAACTTCCATTGATGGTCTCATCATTAACTTGTATTGATAACAAGCAGTACAAGAAAATTCACCATTTAAAAAGAATCATTAGATTCTTTAATGAATGTCCATTTTAATTTTCAATAATTCACCTCATCATTATAGACCCGTGATGTCCCTTACAATCATGCAAAAGTAAGACAGTATTGGAATTAGTATAGAATGTGCCTCAATTGCACTAATTATTATCCAATAAAAGTCAAAAGATAAAGTATGAAACTTTTCTTTAACATATGGCTGCCTAGAGACATTCTTGGTGATACCAAGTCCATGATCAAAGTCGCGACCTTTTCCACACCTAGCATGGTGGGCTTACACCCCATTCACTTCAGAGAATGGATCTATATTTTTACCATTTATCAAAAGCTCACATTTTTCATGAATGAAACACAGTCATCTAAGCATATCAAATTATGACAACTTAGTACCTCATTACATATTCATGTACATTATTTAATCAACTGTCTTCTTTTAGACATATATGCACTGCTACATTCACTTCAGGGAATGGATCTGCTTCAACGAGATATATCTCATGACTAATTTTTATCGAAAACTCATTATTTTGCCTTAGTCATCATTATATCATCACTATGGTGCATTGAGACTCAAATTCAATGTCTTATTTATATAAAGACGTCTTATGCCATAAATCGATGGGACATGAATCCAACATCTTTTATCACGGTGCACCAAGATTTGAACCTAATGTCTTACCCTCTTGGTGCGATTGGACATGAATCCATTTGTTTATCCTCTTGGTGTGATAAGACTTGAATCCATCGTCTTATCCACAATTGAGACTCACTCTAGAGCCTTTAATATATAATTTTTTTCACTTTGCAAGCCTTCGTTACTAGTAAGTAATGATAATATAGGCTAAATGGTCTGATAGACCCTTATACTTGTATGTGTTTGTATTCTGAACCCTCCTACTTAACACTTTGTCAACTAAACCCTTAAACTCATTAAAACACAATATTTTAAACCCTTTTCTCATCATATCACTGTGTGTAATCCAACCTCTTACATGTGTAATTCCATGTCATTTTCCAATGACACGTAAGAAATTAAATATTAATAAAATAAAATAAAACAAATATTTAACTTTCGAAAATTTTTAAATAGCCATGTTTTTCAATCGCCATATATGCTCACAATTTGAGCACCAAATTCATGTCAAATAGATGAAATTTTTCTTTATTTGACTTGAAATTTCAACTAGAAGTTCATAAACACAAATCTTACTAGCCACAATCACAAATTTGAATTAATTTTACAAATTCATAAGACCCATTTGTTGTTCTTTAAGTTTTTTCAAACTTATCAATGGAGTTTTCAACTTTTTCAATACAAACCATCACTCTTTACGTTAGTCCATATCATACTTTCTCTTTAAATCCAACACAAATAATAGTTTCAACTTTTAAAATAAATAAACACTACAATTTAGATAAAGGGGGCTTGAAAAAAAAATAGGCGAGGGTTTGATTTGTTGCAAAGAGGAGAGTGGGTTGAAGAAGAAGAAAAAAAGTATATGCACTACTAAAAAACTGTCAAAAAGCAACGAACTAAAAAGTGACGGACCCGAACCGTCCATCGCTTTTAAATTAAAAAAATTATTTTTTTAATTATTTTACAAAAATAATTATTTTTTTAATTATTTTACAAAAATAATTATTTTTTTAATATTTTTTGCGCCAAATATATATATAATCAATTATTTATTATTTTATATAGGTAGTAACGTAGTCCGTCGCTTTTTATTAAAAATAATTATTTATAAATTAAAAAAAAGTCACGCCGTCCGTCGCTTTTTATTAATTTTAATTAATTTTTAAAGAAGCAACGGACGACATCTTTATGTCCGTCGCTTCTTGGTCAAAATATATGGTCAAATATTTTATGAAAGCGACGGACAGTGTCTCTTAATCCGTCGCTTTTTGGTCAAAATGTTGGTGAACCATTTTTTTTAAAAAAGCGACGGACAAAGAGACGTTGTCCGTCGCTTTCTTTAAAATATCTGCATATACCAAACGTGATGTTTCCCCATTTTCCTTCTGTTTCTTCTCTCTAAAATTGTCGTTGATGCTGCTACTGTCCCCGCTGCTGCTGTTGCTGCTGCCCTCCCTCTCCATTGTCTCTTTCTCCTTTAATTTAAGGTTAGGGTTTCATCAAATTAGTTGTTAATTTTTTCAATTTGTGGTATGTTTGATTTTGTTAATTAATTATTGAATTTATGTTTTATTGAATGATTGATTGTGTTTGTTAGCAAATGAATTAGGGTTTTTTTTATTTAAGTACTAGTTTGAATTTGAAAATCTTTAATTTGATTGTGAATTGGGATTTTTGTAAATTTGATGATTGTTAGTTAGTAAATTGTTAATTTGAAGTTAGAAGTTAGTATTGATGAAGTTTGAATATCATCATTTGTGGATGTATAATATGCATTATGAAACTGGTGCTGGTTTGAAACCTGAGTTTATTGACGGTGTTAGAGATTTTATTGAACATACAATGACACTTGACATTTTCAAGAATAATGGATTGGTTAGGTGTCCTTGTAGTGCATGTAGGTGCTTAAATTCTTTTGAACCAGATACAGTCATGGTTCATTTGTACCGTAATGGATTTAAGCCTAGATATTTTGTATGGATTGATCATGGAGAAAGAGATGGATTGAATAATATGTTTTATAATTCGATGCATGCGGATGAATATAATATGTTTGCACCACATGGCCAAATTAGGGTTGAACATGATAGGGTTCATGAAATAATCAATAATGCTTTCGAGGTTCAAGGTGGGATGGAACCCGAACAATATTTTGATGAAGCTCCTAATGAAGAATCAAGACGCTTCTATGATCAATTAGAAGAGTCTAGTCGTCCACTATGTGAAGGGAGTCCGCATTCTGCCTTGTCAGTTGCAGTTATATTAATGAATATTAAATCATATTGGAATGTTCCTAATGCGGCTATGGACTCAATGGTTGATCTTTTGGGTGAACTAGTTAATCTAGAGTTTAACATACCTAAGAACTTCTATCAGGCAAAGCGTTTGGTTTCCAAGTTAGGATTGACGTATGATACAATTCATTATTGTGTTAATGGCTGCATGTGTTTTACAAGACTGATAGTGAATTAGAAAATTGTAAGTTTCGTGGACAAGCTCGTTATAAGAGGACTTCGGCTGGAAAGATGGTCCCAGTAAAGGTGATGCATTATCTATCTCTTATTCCTAGGTTAAAGAGGTTGTATACATCAATGAGGTCTGCCCCACATATGAGATGGCATCGTGAATATAAAAGGTCACCGGGTGTCTGGTCTCATCCATCTGATGGTGAAGCATGGAAGCATTTTGATAATGTATATCTTGATTTTGCTAGTTAACCAAGAAATGTTAGATTGGGGTTGTGTGCAGATGGCTTCATACCATTCTCTAATGTTACTTCGCCTTATTCATGATGGCCGATATTTCTTACTCCGTATAATCTTTCTCCTGAAATGTGCATGACCAGTCCCTACATCTTTCTAAGTTGTGTTATTCCAGGTCCCCGTAATCCAAAAAGTTTGATTGATGTCTATCTATAACCATTGATAGATAAGCTCAAACAATTGTGGTTTGAAGGCGTTTTGACTTATGATATATCAACTAAGCAGAATTTTGTTATGTGTGCTTCACTATTAATGATTTTCCTGCATATGGGATGTTGTCTGGTTGGATGACAACTGGAAAACTAGCATGTCCGTATTACATGGAAAATAGTAAGGCATTCACTTTAAAGCATGACAGAAAAAATATATGGTTTGATTGTCATCGCCAGTTCTTGCCAATGGACCATGAGTTTAGAAAGATGAAAAATGCATTTAGGAAAAATAAGGTTGAAAGTGACCCCCCACCTCCATTACTCACAGGGCATCAAATTTGGGAGAGAGTTTCTCAATTACCTAAAGTTACAGAAGCTTCACCTTTTAGACTTCCTGGATATGGTGTTGAACATAATTGGACCAAACCAAGCATATTTTGGGAGTTGTCGTATTGGAAGGACAATCTGCTACGACATAATCTTGATGTGATGCACATTGAAAAAAATTATTTTGACAATTTGTTTAACACAGTGATGGATGTTAAGGGTAAGACAAAAGACAATCCAAAGCTAGAATGGACATAAAGGAATATTGTAGGAGAAAAGAGTTATGGCTACAGGAATTACAAAATGGTAAAACAGTTAAGCCCAAAGCCAGCTTTCATTCACATTGGATGAGAAACGTGAAATTTGTGAGTGGGTTAAAAATTTTAGGATGCCGGAGGGCTATGCTTCGAATTTAGGAAAGTGGACAAATATGAATGAAGGAAAATTGATAGGTATGAAAAGTCATGATTGTCATGTGTTCATGGAAACTTTAATTCCTATCACTTTTAGCCATCTACCCGAAAGGATATGGAAACCAATCACAGAAATAAGTCTTTTTTTAAAAGATAGAGGTATCCATTTGAAATATTCACTAAGTTATGTATATTCACCAAGTCTTTTATTAACATATATATACATATAGAAAAATTGGCAGTTCCAAGCAAACAATTAAGTAAAGGGGAAAGATCGAAGGATCAGTTGTTCAAGGTCATATTGGGAGAGAAACTGGTATTTTTATTCTTATTACTTTGGTGATGATGTGTCATGTAGGAGAAACAGGCCCAATCACAATGATGAAAGCGATATTGATCCTTTATTTCCACCGATATCAATTTTTAATCAAAATGGTCGAGGATTTAAAAAGCGAGGCTTCAATAATATGGAAATGCAATCAGTTGTGACACATATTTTGCTTAATTGTCCAGAAATTCAACCATATCTCAAGTAAGTGTTAAAAATATGTTATCAAATTACATACTAATAAGTGTTCATTAACTAACGAAATACCTGAATGTAAAATTATCAGCTTGTTCGTAAACACATGAGGTAATGAAGCCATCTATACAGAATTTTCGAAATGGCTAACAAACTATGTAAGCGTGAAAGCTTACATTGAATCACTAAGTATTTAATAATATATCCATGTTATACTAAATTATATTACTTGAAATAACATTCACGTAGGTTTATGATGAATACTCAAGTGTCCAACATTTGCAATTAGTGAAAGAAGTAGCACTTGGACCTAAATCTCAAGTACTGACAATGAATAAGTATTGTGTTAATGGTTTTAAGTTACAAACTAAAGAAGTTTCTAGGAATAAGAAAACAAATAATAGCGGTGTCTACATACAAGGTGATGTTGATAGTACTGGCCAAACTATTGAATATTATCGTGTCATTCATGAGATTATTGAAGTGAGGTATTAAGGTTGGCCTAAGAAGAAGATTGTATTATTTCGGTGTGAGTGGTTTGATCCATCACATAGAGGCACAAAGGTGGACCATCAACATAATATAATTGAAGTTAAGCACACTAGGAAATACAGAAATTATAATCCTTTTATTATTGCACAAAATGCTAAACAAGTGTATTATGCTCCATATCCATTGCGTAGAGACAAAGTTGATTGGTGGGTTGTTATAAAAACTAGGCATGTGGGAAGAATTGAAATTGATAATGTCTTAGATGTGGCGTATCAAAATGATGTTGCAATTGTTCATCAACAAGTTGATGTTGAATTGGAAACCACACTACAACATCCTCAACACATATTAGAAGAAGTATCTGATAATGAGATAATGAATGTTGAGGAAGAAATATCCGAGAATGAGGAAAATGAATTATTTGATGACGAAGAATGGGACGATAATGAAAATGAAACAACTGAGGAGGAAGAATGGGAGAATGATGGAATTGGAACAAGCGAGGAGGAATAGTAGTAGAATGAAAGCTAGTATATATGTAAGTTAATTTATTTTTCTAATTTTATTTAATTTATGATTTTTATATATTATACATGTAAATTTGCATACAGATGTCATCAGCCGGTGACGGTGATAGACATCGCGAGCATCGTGGAGTTAGCCAGACTAATAATGCTAAAAAGAAGAAGTCTAGAAGACCCATAGATCCTGAGGATATTCCAGGATCTATTTCTTCTGCACCAGAGCGCATCAGTCATGATACTCATTTATTTGCTGTTCTGTTTGGTACGGCGGATCTTCGGGCATATTATCCTAATTATCATAGACCAGTCAGTGCTTCTTGTACTTCACATGCATAGCCTTCACGGCGCTACGAGAACCTACCTTTACAGGTTATTCATCGACCACAACCCTTATCGGTAGGTAGGATATCGGATGGTACTCCATCTCCCACAAATACATCTCCTTAGTTATCTGCCATTAGGATTGGAGATTCTAGTAGCGAGCAGTTAGATGCTATGGTCGGTATGCCTCCATTGACTCAGCGTTTTGTGCATCCTCGTGTATCACCTTCATCTACAGCTGCACCTAGTGCTACACCAGATGATGAGATGTCAGCTCTAGCTCCTGGCCAGAAGGACAGACTTGGTAGAGTCATGATTGAGTCGGATGGATCATCGTAAGTTTGTTTTGTTATCTATTTGTTACTTTATTTTATTTATTTCTTATACTTTAATATATTATGAACTAACATATTTATTATGTCTTTTGCAGGTGGCATCCTGCAAAGGATGCTGCCCGGGCTTTAAAAGACTATGTTAGAAGACTTTATACACAGGCTTATCACTCTTGGAGCGAGATTCCAAATAGTATACGCCAGACGATGTTTAATGAATTTAAGGTATATATTTTTTAGTTAAGTTTAATAATTTTAGTATACTTAAATTTTACTTTTACTATCGATCTAATTAACGTTATTCAAATTTTTTTCAAACTATGTGTACTTGGGAGTCGAGATACAATTTGTTCATTGCGACCACATTTGAGAGGAGGGCATCCGCGAGACTGCCTAGCTGGCTAAAGAAAGTTTGGGATACTGATCAACGTTCGGGTTGGATGTTGCCTCATGTTTTTATTGAATTGGGTCAGTATTGGGTCACAGATAAGTTGAAGGTAATGTCTGAACAAGCAAAAAAGGCTAGAGGCAGTCTAAAGTGTGGCTCGTTGCACACCGGAGGTGCAAAGACCGTTGGAACAATTACAAGAGAGATGGTAAGTTCTAATTCAACCTTTTAAATAAATAATTTGTTGATTCATATATATCGTTATAAATTTCATTTTTTATTTATAGGAAAAAGAATTGGGGCGCACTCCCATTGGACCGGAGGCTTTCAAGAAGACTCATGTGAAGAAGAAAGAAAATGAGTCGGATCCGGATGTGTGGGTGGAGGAAAGGGCCGAACGAACTTTTGTAAGTTATTTAATATGAATAATATATATTAATAGTGAATATATTTATGATATGTATATATATTGATGTCAATTTTTATATATAATATGCATAATGAGTTTCATCAGTACGTCGCTAAGAATCTAGATAGTTCGGTCCAAATGACACATGAACTGTCCCCCTAAATTTGGATAGAAAAAGTGGTAGGGGGACACACAAGAGTAGAGTATATGGTCTAGGCTCTCGAAATGATGTAAGACGACTCCAGTCAGGCTTACAAGGTATTGGATCGTCACGTAAAGCCGAGGCACTTGACGGTGTTCAGATTGCTGCTATGTCGGCTCAAATAGCACAGCTTACATCGTCACGGGAAGATTCAGAGCGAAGAAGAGTAGCTGAACAACAAAGCATGAGTGCGACCGTTCAGGAAATCAAAGAACAAGTGTTGAACCTCGCTTGTCAACCTACTACATCTTCTCCTGCCGAGGACACCGATAACGACAATGACGAGGATGATGATTTTGTACATCACACTCCCTAGTTTAGGTCTCTTTTATGAACTTTTTGAAATTTTGAAACAAATTTTGAAAGACTTTATAAGTCTTTAAATTGTGATTTAGGTACTTTTGAATGTTAATTTATGTTTGTTGTTTTATGTTTTGTGTAGCTTCTTTATAATGTTGTGTGTTTGATTGGGCTGAATTGAATTGAATCGAATTGAATTGCATTTGCAGGTGGGCAGCAGAAACTGCCAGTTTCTGTTGTCAAAAATATTGCAGAAAAAGCGACGGACAAGGTGGTTTTGTCCGCCGCTTTTATGGGTTTTATTTTTTTTTAAAACCCTGAAAAGCGACGGAAAGTGTCCTTTATTCCGTCGCTTTTCTAGATTTTTCAAAAAAAAAAAATCTAGAAAAGCGACAGATAGGGTCCTTTAGTCCGTCGTTTTTCTGGGATTTTCAAAAATTAAATTTCCAGAAAAGCGATGGACTGCATCGCTTTTTGGAAATTAAAAAAAATGAAAATTTTAAAAAAGCGTCGCTTTTGTTAAAAATAATTCCTGAAAACAAAAATCAGCAAGAGAAACAGTCCATCGCTTTTTAAAAACGTTGAGCCAAAAAGCGCCGAACATGACTGTGTCGCTTTTCCGTTGATTTTGACCAAAAAAGCGACGCAGTTCGTCGCTTTTGGCCGTTGTTTTTTGGCAGTTTTTTAGTAGTGATGACAGGTGATTTCAAAGAAAATAAAAGAGAATGGATGTGAGTGATTTTGTTGAAGAAGAAAAGAAGAAAGTTTAGGGTTATGGGTGGGAAGAGTGATGGAGAAGAAGAGAAATTGGGATGGGGGCCGGGTGGGGTGGGAGAGGGTTAATGAAGAAATAATTCTTTTTAATTAAAAAAATATTGTTTTCCAAAAAAATGTCTCTAAATAGAAAATAGTGT
>JAJOOR010025302.1:0-19365 GCA_036250505.1 Solanum acaule | reverse complement strand
AGTCCCTATTTCCCGTTAATTAATGTTGAATGTACTTCCGCGACCGATGAAGTGTGATGACAAGTTTGAGAGGCTTGTTTGGGGTTCCTTCGGGTTCCTCATTCGCCATGTCACGTCTAGGCCCTAGGCTTGGGTCGTGACAGTTTTAATACTCTTAAAATACCTAAAAACACTTGAAATAACCGTCCACACATTAATTGGGACTTGGGGTGAATTTACCAACTCACCCCTAAGTTGGCCGTGTCACTTGACAGCAACACAGTGGCCATTCATGCCCTAGACACATGGACTGTGCTGTTGGTCCGTGGTCTGGGGCTGTGGCATGGTTTGGAGGGGCCTGACCTACGGAGGACATCCACGGGGCATGGATGGACCTACGGGGTGTGGACCCCTTCCGTAGGTCACCCAATTTTGGCCAACTTTGGCCATTTGGGGCAGCCTTGGGGTTAGACTTAGGGTCCTCCTCTAGGACCCCTAGGGCGGTCCTTGGGGAGTCATACCTTGACGTTTGACCCCTAAACCCCTCAACCATGACTCGGGGAAACATCAAACACAATCAAAACTCAAGACGAACACAAACGCACACACGTTAGGCTCTAGTTTCACTAGTTCGTTTTTAGGGTCGTTACCGAAAATTTAAAACTTCTTCTAAACCATACAATCAAAAACATTTTCATAAGCAAGCGAAAGTCTTTACTACTCTGTAGTCTCAAACCATCTATTAAACTCTTGAATAAAACTCTTGGGACACAACCCATACAATAATCTAAAACATAAAGAAATTACATAAAGGAAATATGGGTTTCTCCTCGAAGCTATGAGGACTCACAAATTCTTCAACTCTTCTTGCTCCTTAGAAACCTAGCCTTCAAAGCAAATGAATCTCCGAAACCCGACATTTAATTAGAATGTAGGCAATATGCATTAGTACAAAATGTACCAAGTATGAAAGCTAGCACAACATCATAAGAGAATCTCAAAATGGTTAGTCAACATAAGACATAAGCATAAGAGACAATAATATAGTCATAGCATAATCTCCAACATAAGCATCATATACTCATAAGTCAACATAAGACACAGTTAGTGAGCATAGGAGATACATCATAATAATAATAAGCCAATTCTTCTACATAAGCATCATATAAGCATAATTTGACTCCTAGTCATCTATACCATAATAGAACCATTCTCAAGTAACCTCAAAAGCATACATCTGCAAAGCATGAATAGCATCCCATAATACTACCCAAGCCAAATATCCCTTTTTAGTCATCTTAATCGTAGACTATATACATGGTCAAGTCTTGAAGCTTCTCTATACCATAAGGGCACCATACTTCTAAGTAACCTCAAAGCACACTTGTGGAATGTATGAAAAGCATCCCATACTACCCTTCACACTAAGCATAAACTTGAAGTCATCTTAGTCATACTCACCCTCCTATGGTCTCATTATTAGCTTAACTCTCATAACTAAGGGAATTTGTCACCTTAAGTCAACTATAGCAAAAAAGGCAACTATTTCACAACCCTATCTCAATTCTCTTTAATAACCCTAAGTCATACTTGTGCAATGCATGCATAACACCCCATAATACTATTATGCTAAGTAACACCTTTAGGTCCTCATACTAACATACCACTTCTTGGTTTGGAACCTAGTTCCTCAATTTACTTTAGAACACTACGAGGTACTCTTTTAAGCACATCTTAGTTCATTTCTCTTTAAACCTTGGAACACTAAGAGGTACTCTCTTAATAACATCTTAGTTCATTATTAGGTTGAACCCTATGAGATACTTCCTTTACTATATTTAAGTTCACTATTAACATGGATACTATGAGATACTTACTTAAGCATGTCTAAATCCATTTATACTTTGAACACCATGAGATACTCTCGTAAGTGTGTCTAAGTTCCATCCTCACATGGACCCTATGAGATACTACCTTAAGCATGCCTAAGACCACTTATACTCCTGAACACTATGAGTTACTTCATTAAACCTTAGTTCATTTATGCTTTTGAACACTATGAGATGCTTATTTAAGCATGTCTTAGTTCATTCGACATGGAGATTGCTACTAGGAACCTTTACTCAACTCATGTGAAGGCTCCCATCTCAAGAGACCTAACTTTGGGAAAATCCACACTCTACTACGTAAGAGTTCCCCCTTTAACTTGGATAGTCCTCACATCAACTAGGTGTGGTTCTCCTTTCTACTTGGAGCCCGGACCTTATCTTGTGTGACACTCCATCTCATCTTCAATATCCACTTGAGGCCAATCATACTCCCCAAGATTTACTTGTTAAGCCTTGCTTAACACTCATGTCTCATGGAAGGATGTCCTTGACAATCAATCCATGTTCAAGTGATTCTATCACTTTATACTTTCAAGCATTCATAAGGTAGGTTAGGTGAATATAGGCCTTTCACCACAATTCTACCTATTAGACTTCTATTCTCTTTTAGACTTTACTCTCAAAGCCTTAGCATCAATAGGTAAACACAATAGCTTCACCCTAAAGCCCTAGTTATTATGATCCCAAGCCTTACTCTCAAGGTTTCTTTCTTAATATCTTCTTTATACCTAGATTTCAAGGTATTTTGATCACATATTTCATTACTTGGTGATTCTAGTCACAATTGATCATAAAGGTTCAAATTCAACTTAACATGTAAAGATTCATCATATACAATAGAGTCTAGTTCAATTCATGATTATATGATCCTAACATTGATCAATTACTATACATGACATTGATTTAGGAAGATCACCTATGAACCTTCAATTTCACCTTTAATGGCATAAACCCACAATTATCACATTCATCAATTTAGACTAGGGTTTACCATAGAAATCACATGAATTCATCATAATATCAATAAACAAAGCTAAATCAATAATAATTGGGTATTATCCACTAGATTGGAATCATACCCAAACCCTACCCACAATGTAAGATGAACCCTAGCTAGAATTGGGTTTTTGACTTCACAATTGGGGGGAAACTAAGGGGGCTATGTGGGGGAAGAACCCATAGATGAATAATCTAAACATACCTCTTTTCAAATCCCTAAATAAATCTCTCAACAATGGAAGAAATCTGCCCTCTTCTCTTCTCCTCTTCTTCTTCTTCTTCTTCTTCTTCTTCTTCACTTCTAGAGAGAGAATTATTTGGAGAGTATTTTGGTGTCTTAGATGAATGAGTTAATGACTTAGTTTTAGGGGTCTATTAAGTATTTATAGGTGTCTAATTAACTAACTAACCGACCTACCTTAACCCCCAAACCCCTAACATAAAACTAAAAGCTGAAACTGCTCTCACTCACGAACCACCCACCCACGGACCGTGGGTGGGTCCACGCTCCATAGTGCACCCTTCGTGGGTGTGGTATGTGGCCTAAAGTTTCAGGCCTGTGCAGGCCTTGACCCATGACCCCCACCTATGGGGAGTGGGTCCACCTACGGCCAGTAGGTGGCAACCATAGGTCACCAAAAATAGCAGATTTGGGGACTGTTTTTGGGGTCCCCCTCAAGGACCCCTTGGGTGGTCCTTGGGGGGTCATACCTTGACGTATTACCCCTAAAACCTCTATTCTAAGTACGGGAATCATTTCTTGTCATTTTTATCCCCAAACCACACTAAAAAACTCTTACGAAATGCTCTAGAATTCACTAGTTCAACTTACTAGTTTCCGGGGTGTTACAATATCTCCCCCTTGGGATAATTAGTCCTCGAATGACGATTCTAAACATTTCTTAAAGTCACAACTCTAAGCTAACATCCCATTATACATGCACTACATCTAAATGCACACAGCCAAGCAAGAAAACTTCAATTCCAAGCTAAACACTTTCAATGCAACACAAGGGAGTAGGAACTACATCTACCAACCCAAAATGCATGAATTTCTATATTTTACTCATTTTCAAGGAGAAACTAACATCTCCTAACTAAACATGCTCAATACTCCCTCATGGAGCCTAAATGTAATTTACTCTCAAAAAGTATTTATTCAAGGAGGAAAATCTTTCAACTCCAAACTAAGGCATGCTCATAACTCATCTCATGAATTCTATATACGAATCTACTCAATGCACTTAAACATGAGGACACAATGCATATAAGTCATTTCTAACAAGACCTAAGAATTTTCATAAACATGTACATAAGGAAATCATGGCAACACATAAACACACAATAACCTTACTAAATAGGCACACTATCTCCCCCTTGGGAGTAAGCCTACACAAACTCTTATAAACATCTAACATGCTAAAAGCAACTTCAAAGTTCAACATAGCAAGTCAAAAAAGACAAGAAATCTAGAAATTTACTAAAGCATGAAGCACATACCGGAAGGGACATGATGAGATCACTCTTGATCTTCTCTAGATTGGAGAGCATAAAACCTATTCTTCTTTTGAGCACTATCATCCAAACCACTAGAGGCAACTTTCTTATCCTCCCTTCCCTTAGCCTTAAGAACCGGGCAATCTCTCACTTTGTGCCCATCCTTTCCACACCCATAGCAACCATCCATGCCGGCTAGGTACTTACCATAATGACTCCTCCCACACTTGGAGCAAGTAGACTTGGGAAATGGAGACCCATTACCCTTCTCTTGGTCAAACCTAGGGGTGTTGGAAAAATCTTGACCGGAATACCTTTGTTTAGTCCTAGGCCTACCTTGTCCATCAGACTTAGCATTAGAAAAGTTCCCATCATCGGTTCTAGCTCTTCTCCCCTCCCTATTCATTTTCTTAAGCTTTTTCTCCTCAAATTGTTGAGCATGCACCATGGATGGGAAATATTCATACTAGGGATAAGCTTTGCCAAATGACATTCATTGACCACTAATTCAGACACTCCCATCACAAACTTATTCATCTTAGCCCTAGAATACCCCACTATGGTTGGAGCATATTTGGATAGTTGGGTGAACTTAAGGGAATACTCTTTCACACTCATACCCCTTGCTTAAGATTTATGAACTCTTGCATCTTTAGCTCCCTCAACTCTAGGGGAAAGAACCTATCAAGGAATGCCTCCTTGAACCCTTTCCACTCTATTGGCCCCTCTTATACCGGCCTACTATTTTTCCATTGTTCATACCAAATTTGTGCTACATCCCTTAATTGATAAGTGGCTAGCTCCGTTGTATCTACCGAAGTTAATCCCATGATAGCAAGCACTTTATACACCTCATATACAAAACCTTGAGGATCTTCCTCCACTTTGGAGCCATAAAACTCCGGAGGGTTCATCCTCAAAAACTTTCTCATGTCATTGAACGATAATATCCAAGGTTTCAAACTCTTTGATGGGGAGCAATTCATGAGACTTGGCTACGTTTCCATAAGTTGCTACTCCAATGTCCGACTAATGGACTTCCGATCAACGTTTTGCTATGTCATTTCTACTGGATTCCAGATTCTGTTAACAAAGATGTGGCTGACCAACTTGTCCAAGGAGGTATCATGCAACAACCATTCGAAATTGAATTGACTTTGCCTGATGGCATGACATAAATCAATCGGGCTTGGTACACAAAAGAGGATCAAGTGTCTCATTTGACCTTTAGGATGACAAAGGAACAAATTAAAAGGGACCAAGAACGAGATCAAAACATGGCCAAGATGATGACCCAAATGGATTTGTTGTCAAAACATGTCATGGTTAGTGGTTCTAAGGCTGTGAATAATGTTGGTGTTAGTGGGGTGAACCCCGATGATGCACAATTTGAGGCTCTATATAATGAGGAAGTGAGTTTCCTTGCAAATCAAAATGGAGGTTTTCGTCCGAACTATCCAAGCCCGGGCGGGAATTAAGGTTGGAATGGAGAGTGTGATGACGGTTGGAGAGACCGTGATAGGGAATGGCGTGATCGTGGAACTAATTGGAAGGAGAGAGATGGGGACAAAGAGAGATATGTACCTCCCTATGAGCGTCAAAAGCGAAAAGAGCAAAGGGTTGACCCGGAAAGTTTTCACACTAAAGATATGCTTTAACACATTCTCAACAAAGTGGATGGGTCAGACTAAGTTTTAAATGAAATGAAAGATGACATCTCAACTTTGAATAAGACGGTTACTTCTCACTTGGTGTCCATTATGCAGCTGGAGACACAAATGGGTCAAATCTCGACTTATTTGAATCAAAGGCCTAAAGGAGGATTACCGATTGACACCATGGCAACCGCAATAATGAACCATGAAAGGGTATATTCATCGTGCCATGACTTTAAATAAGATGCTTCTTGGAAGGTAACCCAAGCTTTTGATGTATTTAATATTGTGTTTGAATAACATGTGTTGAATGTGCAGGTTGAAAATTTGAAATTTTGGGAAAATGAGTAGTTAGGCGACCCAAAGGTCTTGGATTGTTGTTTGAACCTACTATCTTGTTGTAGGTTCTGCAAAACTCGGCGGGCTAAAGTGCTACTCGGCGTATCGTCGAGTGTGTTAGCGACATAAGTAAGCGACGTAGACTGGCATGCGAACTGAAAGGACAAAAGGCCAAACGATTTTTAAATTCAAAGATCTCCCTCATTTCATACTTTTATAGTTTTATACTTTCACAACCCCAAATTTTCATATTTCCGTACTAGTTTTCTTGCTTTTGTGTGGATCGATTACTCGGGGGAGGATTTTAAGATCTTTGCTTGCCTAGCTTTTCAATCATCTGCTTCTATGGTTGGTTATTTGAACCCTGTCATTATATTATAGTAAATGCAAATGCATGATCTATGATTTGTTGTTATCATTGCATATTGAGATTAGTTGAATGTGTATTGAAAATGTATGCTCATATCTTGTTTTATTTTGTGTTAATTGGCCTTTTATTGTGAAATTATGCGTGTTAGCATGTTGATTTTGTGGGTTATGTTGATTTGATTGTTGAGTCTAGTGGGGGTGAAGTTTGAGTAACTCCATTTGTGTCGATTGACTAATTTTGCCCAATGATACATCAATTGACGTCATTCTTAAGGCCAAAGATGTCGAGAATAGTAGGTTAATTTTTTTTCGTGGGCAGCAGGTTAGATTTTGAAGGTCGAGGTAAAAATCTGGCATGTAGGACTATTCGTTGAGTTGGGTTAAGCTCTACGAGTGGTTCGGCAATTAGCTAGAAGATCCCTTGATCGCCTTTTTAACATCCATATATGTGGTTTGAGTTCTGTAACTTTTGGCGATACACCTGAGCTCGTCAAGTTCACTCGACGACACGCCAAAAGATCCTCCTGATCGCCCTTTTGCACCCCTAAGTTCTTAAATTATTATGTAACATTCAGCGAGCCACTTCTAGTTTGCTGAATGGCCCTGGACATCGCTGACCTGTGCTAATTTTTGACAGATTTTATTCTAGAACATTCGATGAGCTCGACTTGGCTCGTTGAATGGGTTCGGCGACTCGCCAAATGGTTCGACAAGTTTTCCTACACAGTTTTCTAACTTTGAATGTTTTGAATTGCATCTAATGTATGTGGTTTTGTTTTGCAGGAATGGCTAGACAAAAGGTTGCACGAAGAAATCAACCACCCCGAAAGTGGGCTAGAGGGATAGTCATCAATGAGGAGGTGAGTAGGTTGCAGCCTTCCGGGCCGCCGCTACCAAACTTCCTCCAAAAGGGGCAGGGGGCAAGGGCAAGGAGCCCGTAGAGGGAGCACTTGCGGTGGTGAGCTCCGACAACTAGGGCATTGACTCCACGTACCTCACTCCCTCCGACAGTGAGGGACACTCAGTGTAGAATTCTCCGGTCTCCATATCTGAGTTGGAGGACAATCAGCTTCTCTAGGCTTGGAGAGAGGAGCTACACTCCAAAGCTATACATGATCTAGTTCTGATCCCAGTGCCTCTTTGCCTCCTCCACCTCCAGGAGAGAAAATAGTGCAGGCTCCTCCACTAGTAGAGGCTCCTCCAACCCGGTCACTGAACATATTAAAGATCGAGGGTTTTAGGACATCCTTGAAGAAAAGTGGTTGTCTACAGATGGAATTGTAGACTAGTACCCATAGGTGTGGAACACTATAAAGTTCCACAAGTTCGAGCTCTTCACAAGGTTGTGAGGCTTATACTTTCCTACTTGGGTCTGGGAGTTTTACTCGACGTATAAGGAGCTGGTGCCAAAGGGAAAGAAAAAAGCCAGTGCATTTAAGCCGATTGACCACGTGCTAGTTCGAGGCAAGAAGGTCAAATGCAGCAACACATATATTAATGAGGTGCTCGAATGTTTAGCTTATGTGATTCACCTCTTGGTGGATCAAATCAGAAGAAGACACTAAAGGATTTAAAGGGTTGGCTGATATCTGATACTACTCCACGATGGATCAAGATTGGGGCTCTCATTGAGAAGAAGGACCTAACTGTGGCTACTAGGTACTAGTTTGGATTCATGAGCAGCAAACTGATGCCATCTCAGAATGAGTCGATACTCAAGCATAAGAAAGCTGTTATGTTGGGCTGCATTATGGAAAGGGATCGCCTCAATCTAGGTTTTATTATATAGCAGGAGATGACCATGAGGGCCAAGCAGAGTCAGACCTCTCTTACCTTTCTCGTGTTCATTACTGAGTTGTGCAAGTGGGCTCATGTTCCGGTGGTTGCAAAGACAGACATGAAATTGTCTCCCACTTCCTCTACTGACATTCGGTGGATAGAGGCCGAATATATGAGGGACGAGGATGATCAGAAGAGAGTTGCACCGAAGGATACGTCCCCAATTGGTCGACCGAGGCAATACACCCCCCTCAGGCCAGTGAGACTACACGTGCCCCTGACACCTCTACTTCTATACATTCTGGCCCTACCACTGCTGTAACACCACTAAATGCTTAAATAAATAGTCGCATGTCGTTACATCATCTCGTAATTACTATAATATGTTTTATTCTCATTTTTGGAAGTTGAAATGTTGTGATTTTGCAAACTTGCTTAACATAAATTGTTATCGTAAATTAAGGTATTGTATGGGGGGTATTTGCATAATTATCTAATTCTACTTCCTTATACATTGGAAGTGTGGGTATAAAGTACATAAATATACTTATATTTGTATGCTTTTTGGGCAGCCCCTTTTGGTGACATCTGCCCATGTGACAAGGATAACTTTTGTAGGTATATATCTTTACATCTCCTTTGATTTAATTCGTTTTCCCTCAAGTCTAAGAACATTATAACATTAGCTAAACAATTGTTCTTCAAAATCAAGAGAAAAACTAAGTCCTTTTGGCTGGAATCCGACACACACACTTCCTTTTGGTAAGTGACGAAATCTTCTTTTGAGCTGGGTAGTGTTTGGTATTTTATGCATATCTCATTCAACAGAACTTAGTTTACAGTGAATAAATATGTTTTGGAAAGCTACTTCGTAGACCTACAACTCTTGTGTTCAAGTAAAATTCTAATTAACTGTTGTGGATACGAAATAAGGGACGCAACATATGACAAGTTCTGTCCAGATTCTGGAATTAGAAACCCTGTACGTTCAACTGTTAGTATTTTGATTATATCATTTTGTACAAAGCGTATTTTGCGGTGATTCTTGATTATTTGCAAGCTTAAGAGATGTACCTACATCTTTTATGAAGGATATAAATTCCATCTTGGCCGTTTTCTGTTTCAAATCTAAGTTGCGACATGTAGGGTGGTTATTGGGCAGAATATCTGTTTTGGGAGTATAGTCGTATTTGTACAGGCTAGGCTTACTTGTGATGATAACCCTGTGTTACACCATCAATATTGAGCTACTATATAGTAAATAAGTTATTGAATTCATTTTTTAAGGTTGTATATCCTCGTGTACGAGTTGATGATTTTGATACACTGGTTGGTCAACGATTTGAACTCGTGAAATCGTTATGGACTGATTTTGTGCTAAAGAACTGAGGTTTGTGTATAAACTTATACTTGTACTCTTTTTACCTGCTGGTATATCTGAAAGTTTACTTTGGTACCTTGGCTACCTCTTGGTCACTTTGCACTGTCGTGTTGGTATCCTTTAAGATATTAAAGACACTTGTGTAACTCGCCCACTTGTACGGACTGTTTGATCACTTGGCACTCTTGTTGGGACCTTGTCCTTCTTATGGCTGTGACTTTGTCACTCTTGGCATACCTCTTGATTCGGATCATTTACCATCTTGACTCTGGATTTTTAGTCCGTCTTAAGAATGGAAGTTGTCCATTTTAAGTACGAACTAGAAAGCCATTTTTAATATGGTTCTTGGTTCTCTTGATTATTGGGTTTTGACCCTTCTTGATACTTGCTTCTGCTTGGTCTGACAACATGATTTATATATTGGGCGAGCCTTCTTGTTGAATCTCTTGGAAAACTGTGCTATGAGCGTTCTTGACATTTGGATCTTTAAATATCGAACTTGATACTCTTTATAGATTGTTTACTTGATTTATTTATTATGTTCAATTATGCTCCCTTTTACTTGCAAATGATAAATTGGCGAATTTGAGGGCTTCGAACCTATAGTTTTTACACCACTAAGCTATATGCTTAGCGATAGTTGTTTCTATCGTAGGGAGTGTTCGAGAGGATACTTGAAGTTGGCCATTGAAGATGGAGATTTTGAAAGCGTTAAGGAAGATCACATTTGCATATAGCCATATATATTTTGTATAAACCTTGAGATTTGTAGATGATCTATGTTTTGTATATTGACATGAGAATTTGAGGGCTGATTTGATCATGTCACCATGGGTTGTAATATAAGTATCGCTATACATTTTTATCTTTTTGGGTTGTGTAAATCCAAGTCTTGTAATATACTAAATTTACTATTTGTTTTGAATGTTTGTGTGAAGCATGAGCAGGCTGATTCCGGTACTCTGAAGCTTGTAATATTCTTGTTACTTCATCCTTGAGTGTGAGGATAATATATATACATGAAAAGCTCGTCGGTTATTTGCTTAAATTACTTTTCGGAGGTCATTATGAATCTAATCCCTCTACTAGATTATAATCAGTATGGCCACGTTAATCGCTTTTGAATATCACAAGTATAAGTTAGGTCTCTTTGAAAAGGGTCACTACAAGTGTTGGTATCAGAGCCTAGGTTTGTGGTTCTAGGAATTTTGATTTGAATTACTTGTATACTTGTTCACTTTCGAAAAAGGTTCTATTTTGTATTATTTGGTCAATTACATGGTTTATAATGTTTTTATCGCTTGTAGAGTGCATATGCATCAAGTACATATCCCTAGTGCAATGTGATCTTTCCCTTTGAATGAATTAAGTCATGGCCACTTCTTCTGACCGACCTATGGAAGCTGTTTGTGAAGGTTCGGGTGACTCTGTTTCCCAACCTTATGTACTGGAAGGGGTTGGAGATCATATCTCAAATCAGTATGTTCCCCACACTAGTGGTTCTGAAGTGAGAAACCATCAGGGTGTTAGAGCTGGTCCATATCCTCACATGAGTCATGGTACTCAAACCATGAATCTTCATTTTCAACAAATGGCTGAATTCTTCCACCACATGGCTAAATCGATGCATGATCCCCACGGGATTAACTTTGAGAAAATGAGGAAAATGGGTGGAGTGGAGTTTGAAGGCATTGTTGATCCCACTGATGTTGAACAATGGCTTGATCGCATGGAGAGGGTATTTGAGCAGTTAGAGTGTTCAGATGTTACAAAATTTAAGTATGCTATTTCACTATTACAAAAGGATGCTTACGATTGGTGGGTAAGTGTTCCGAATGCCAAGGTAAAACCTCATGTTCCTACTTGGGGTGATTTTCTTAAGGAATTTCGTATGAAGTATGTCCCACCTGCTTATTGTGATTCAAAGAAAAATGAGTTTTTGAATCTAAGGCAACGAGGCATGTCTATTGTTGAATACGAACATACGTTTCTAAGGCTCTCTCGCTACGCTGGTGGTATTATTAAAGAGGAAAAAGACAAGTGTAGGAAGTTTGAAGACGGTTTAAATGGTTCCATTAGGAAGAATGTGACGATACTGCAACATGAGAAATTTTGTAAGTTAGTGTCTGCTGCTTTTACTTGGGAACGACTTGATAAAGAAAAAGCTAGTAGAAATGAAAACAGATTTCGAAAGCCTAGACCAGATTTTGGGGGTTTATCCAAAAGGGGAAGGTTTGATAATTCTAAGGCTGGAAGTGATAATATGCCACCTCAACAAAGGCAAAACATATCAGAATTTTCTACAGCTAGCACTCCAAATTATGGCCAAGGCAAGCCTCGCGTTCCCACTTGTCCACAATGTGGAAATAATCATTATGGTACATGCAGGAGAGCTTCTAGTGCATGTTTCAATTGTGGGAGATTTGATCATAAAGTGAAGGATTGTCCTAATCCTAATAATGCTCCATCGTTGAGAACTGAAGGCTCAGTTCTTAAGAATTTTGTCAATCCTCCTCAAACTAATAGAGGTGCAAGACCTAAAAACACCCAGGCAACAGGTACAAGTGGAGCTAATCAAGCTAGTCGGCAAAGGGCTACTGCACACGCTTATGGTATGAGGTAGAGGGATGATCAAGATGGATAAGACGTGGTTGTCGGTAAATTTCACTTATTTGGCTTATGTGTGTTTACATTATTTGATCCTGGTTCTACACATGCCTATATTTGTTCATCACTTGTTCTTCCTGAAAATGTGAAATTTGTGGGACTTAATTACGATGTGCTGGTTGAAAGTCCTTTGGTTTATCAAGTTATGTGTAATCAAGTTTACCAAGATTGTCCCTTCGTGATTGAAAACCTAGTCTTTCCTGCTGACTTAATTGAAATGCCCTTCAAGGATTTTGATGTTATTATTGGGATGGATTGGCTTTATAAATATCATGTGGTGGTAGATTGTAGGTCTAAGCATGTGACTTTTAAAGATCCTACATTTTCACACATCATTGTAAAAGGTGAAAGATCAGTGACATCTAGTTTTATTTTTGCGGCCTTGGCAAGAAAGTTGATGCGTTAAGGTTGTGGGGCATACCTTGCTCACATAGTTGATACACAGTTGAAGAGTCCCTGTATCAAGGACATACCTGTTGTATGTGATTTTCCAGAAGTATTTCCAGAAAACCTTTCGGGATTGCCCCCGAAAAGAGAGGTTGAATTTCCAATCGAGCTTATTCTTGGATCTACTCCTATTTCAATCACCCCTTATAGAATGGCTCTAGCAAAGTTAAGAGAATTGAAAGATCAATTGCAAGAACTACTTGAGAAAGGTTTTATTCGACCTAGTGTTTCTCTTTGGGGAGCCCCTATTTTATTCGTAAAGAAGAAAGATGGCACTCTTAGGCTTTGTATTGACTATAGACAATTCAACAGAATAACAATCAGGAATAGATATCCACTACCAAGAATTGATGATTTGTTTGACCAACTTAAAGGTGCTAAAGTATTCTCAAAAATTGATCTAAGGTCTGGAAATCACCAACTGCGCGTTAGAGAGAAAGATATTCCTAAAACTGCTTTTAGAACTCGATATGGTCATTATGAATTTTTGGTGATGCCATTCGAATTGACAAATGCTCCTACGGTATTCATGGATCTAATGAATCGGGTATTCAAGCCTTATCTTGATCAGTTTGTGGTTGTCTTTATAGATGATATTTTAATATTTTCTAGAAGTAGTGAAGACCATGATAAACACCTCCAGATTATTTTGAAAATTTTGAAGGAGAAAGAACTTTATGCTAAACTTTCTAAGTGTGAATTTTGGCTGGATGAAGTAGCTTTTCTGGACATATTGTATCAACTGAAGGTCTGAAGGTGGATCCTAGTAAAATACAAGCAGTTGTTGAATGGAGACCTCCCAAAAGTTCGACTGATGTAAGAAGTTTCTTGGGCTTAGCAGGATACTACAAAAGATTTGTGAAAGGCTTTTCCATTATCGCCTCTCCTTTGACTAAGCTCTTGCAGTAGGAAGTAAAGTTTATTTGGGATGACAAATGTCAAGAGAGCTTTGAAACTGTCAAATCCTTGTTGACTCAAGCGCCTATACTTACTCTACCAATTAAAGGGAAAGAGTATGTAGTACATAGTGTGCTTCTCACAATGGTCTCGGATGCGTTTTGATGCAAGAAGGGAAGGTAATTTCTTATGCCTCTCGGAAATTAAAACCGCATGAATTAAATTATCTTACTCATGATCTTGAACTTGATGCTATAGTGTTTTCTTTAAAAATATGGCGGCATTATTTATATGGAGAGAAATGTCATATCTTCACTGATCACAAGAGCTTAAAGTACTTGGGTACTCAAAAGGAGCTATACCTTCGACAACGTAGATGGCTTGAACTCATCAAGGATTATGACTACACGATTGATTATCATCCAGGTAAAGCCAATGTGGTTGCAGATGCCTTAAGTCGGAAATCCTTCGCAAGTATTTCTTTGAGTCCTTTACCCTTGCTTTTTGAGTTAAGAGCCATGAATGTTTGTTTTACACTTGATTCAAATGGTTCAGCTATTGCTAATTTACAAGTAAAGACAATATTACTTGAACAGGTGAAAGAAGCACCAATGTTAGATGAGAAACTTTTAAAATTGACCAGAGAAGTTCAAAGTGGGGAAAAACTTGATTTTACATTTATGGAGGATGGTGGCTTATTTTATCAAAACAGGTTATGTGTCCCTAATGATGACAAATTGAGGAGAGAAATATTGAATGAAGCACATACTTCACCATATGTAATGCATCCTGGAGGTACAAAGATGTACCGGACCATCAACGAAAATTATTGGTGGAATGGTATGAAGAGAGACATTGCGGAGTTCATCTCAAAATGTTTGGTTTGTCAATAAGTAAAGGCAGAACATCAAGTCCCATTGGGTTTACTACAACCCTTGTCGATGCCGGAATGGAAATGGGAGAGAATAACTATGGACTTTGTTTCTAGACTTCCTCGCACTCAAAGAAATCATGATGCAATATGGGTGATTGTGGACAGGCTAACCAAGACTGCTCACTTTTTAGCAATCAGGATGGATTACTCACTTGAGCATTTAGCCTAGTTGTATATTAATGAGATTGTAAGACTACATGGGATCCTTGTGTCTATTGTATCAGATCGGGACCCAAGGTTTACATCTAGATTTTGGGGTAGCCTGCAGGAAGCTTTGGGTACTAAGTTGAGGTTTAGCACTTCGTTCCATCCTCAAACAGACGTCCAGTTGGAAAAAGTGATACAAATTTTGGAGGATATGCTTCGAGCTTGCATTATGGAGTTTGAGGGTAGTTGGGACAAACACTTAGCTTTGATAGAATTTTCTTACAATAACAGTTACCAATAGAGTATTGGAATGCCTCCCTATGATGCCTTATATGGAAGAAAATGCCGGACCCCTCTTTGTTGGAGTGAAGTTGGTGAAAGAAAGCTTGTTGGTCCTGCAATTGTTCAACAAACAGAGGACAAGGTAAAAATTATCGAAGATCGTCTAAGAATTTCTTCGGATAGACAAAAGTCGTACGCTGATCTTAAAAGGCGTGACATTGAATTTCAAGTTGGAGATAAAGTATTCTTAAAGGGGTCTCCATGGAAAAAGATTATGAGATTTGGCCAAAAAGGAAAACTTAGTCCCCGATTTATCGGACCTTCTTGAAAGGGTTGGACCAGTTGCATATAAATTGGCTTTGCCACCTGAGTTAGACAAGATCCACAATGTCTTCCATGTTTCTATGCTTAGAAGATATCGTTCTGATCCATCTCATGTTCTTCTAGTTGAATCTATTGAGGTTAATCTTGACTTGACGTATAATGAAGAACCTATCCTAATTCAAGCTCGAGAAGTACAACAACTTAGGAACAAGAGAATCCCTTTAGTAAAGGTACTTTGGAGGAACCATTCTGGAAAAGAAGCTACCTGGGAAAGAGAAGAAGACATAAGAACCCAGTATCCGCGCTTGTTTCGGGACTAGTTTAAGGTAAATTTCTAGACGAAATTTCTTTAAGGAGAAGAGAGTTGTAACACCCCTAAATGCTTAAACAAATAATCGCATGTCGTTACATCATCTCGTAATTACTAGAATATTCTTTATTCTCATTTTTGGAACTTCAAATATTGTGATTTTGCAACTTGCTTAGCATAAATTGTTATCGTAAATTAAGGTATTGTATGGGGTGTATTTGCGTAATTATCTAATTATAATTAGTTATACATTGGAAGTGTGTGTATAAAGTACATAAATGTAGTTATATTTGTATGCTTTTTGGGCAGCCATCTATTTGTTTGGGCAGCCCCTTTTGGTGACATCTGCCCATGTGACATGGATAACTTTTGTAGCTATATATCTTTACACCTCCTTTGATTTAATTCGTTTTCCCTCAATTCTCAGAACATTATAACATTAGCTAAACAGTTGTTCTTCAAAATCAAGAGAAAAACTAAGTCCTTTTGGTTGGAATCAGACACACACACACACACACACTTCCTTTTGGTAAGTGACGAAATCTGCTTTTGAGCTGGGTAGTGTTTGGTATTTTATGCATATCTGATTCAAAAGAGCTTAGTTTACAGTGAATAAATATGTTTTGGAAAGCTAATTCGTAGACCTACAACTATTGTGTTTATGCAAAATTCTAATATAACTATTATGGATATGAAATAAGGGATGCAACATATGACAAGTTCTGTCCAGATTCTGGAATTAGAAATGCCAGTTCAACTGTTAGTGTTTTGATTA
Organism: Solanum acaule; assembly: GCA_036250505.1. Classification (NCBI taxonomy): domain Eukaryota; kingdom Viridiplantae; phylum Streptophyta; class Magnoliopsida; order Solanales; family Solanaceae; genus Solanum; species Solanum acaule. The sequence goes on along the minus strand of JAJOOR010025302.1, from coordinate 2,695 downwards.
TATCTTTTTGTACAAAGTGTATTTTGCGGTGATTCTTGATTATTTGAAATATTAAGAGATATACCTACATCTTTTATGAAGGATATATATTCCATCTTGGCCGTTTTCTATTTCAAATCTAAGTTGCGACATGTAGTGCGTTTATTGGGCAGAATATCTGTTTTGGGAGTATAGTCGTATTTGTACAGGCTAGGCTTACTTGTGATGATAACGCTGTGTTACGCCATCATTATTGAGCTATTAGAAAGTAAATAAGTTATTGAATTCATTTTTTAAGGTTGTATATCCTCGTGTACGAGTAGAAGATTTTGATATGCTGGTTGGTCTATGATTTGAACTCGTGAAGTCGTGTTGGACTGTTTTTGTGCTAAAGAACTGAGGTTTGTGTATAAACTTATACTTGTACTCTTTTTACCTGCTGGTATATCTGAAAGTTTACTTTGGTACCTTGGCTACCTCTTGGTCACTTTGCATTGTCGTGTTGGTATCCTTTAAGATGTTAAAGACGCTTGTGTAACTCGCCCACTTGTACGGACTGTTTGATCACTTGGCACTCTTGTTGGGACCTTGTCCTTCTTGTGGCTGTGACTTTGTCACTCTTGGCATGCCTCTTGATTCGGATCATTTACCATCTTGACTCGGGATTTTTAGTCCGTCTTAAGAATGGAAGTTGTCCATTTTAAGTACGAACTAGAAAGCCATTTTTAATATGGTTCTTGGTTCTCTTGATTATTGGGTTTTGACCCTTCTTGATACCTGTTTTTGCTTGGTGTGACAACATGATGTATATATTGGGCGAGCCTTCTTGTTGAATCTCTTGGAAAACTGTGCTATGAGCGTTCTTGACATTTGGATCTTTAAATATTGAACTTCATACTCTTTATATATTGTTTACTTGATTTATTTATTATGTTCAATTATGCTCCCCTTTACTTGAGAATGTTAACTTGGTGAATTTGAGGGCTCTGAACCTATAGTCTTTACACCACTAAGCTATCTGCTTAGCGATAGTTGTTTCTATTGTAGGGAATGTTCGAGAGGATGCTTGAAGTTGGCTATTGAAGATGGAGATTTTGAAAGGTTTAAGGAAGATCACATTTGCATATAGGCATATATATTTTGTATAAACCTTGGGACTTGTACATGATCTATATTTTGTATATTTACATGAGAATTTGAGGGCTGATTTTGTCATGTCACCATGGGTTGTAATATAAGTATCACTATACGTTTTTATCTTTTTGGGGTGTGTAAACCCAAGTCTTGTAATATACTAAATTTACTATTTGTTTCGAATGTTTGTGTGAAGCATGAGCAGGCTGATTCCGGTACTCGGAAGCTTGTAATATTCTTGTTACTTCATCCTTGACCGTGAGGATAATATATATACATGAAAAGCTCATCGGTTATTTGCTTAAATTACTTTTCGGAGGTCATTATGAATGTAATTGCTCTACTAGATTGTAATCAGTATGCCCTTGTTAATCGCTTTTGAATATCGCAAGTATAAGTTAGGTCTCTTTAAAAAGGGTCGCTACAACTGCTGCCCCTCTTACTACTACTGTTGCTTCTGCTTCCCGACCCCCCATCACCCAACCTATGCTATACAAGATGGGCAATCTAGCTCAGTCTGTTGATGTGCATGCCTCCTGGGTAGAGGCCGTTGTGCCTGGGTTGATTAAGCGGGCGATTGCTGCCGCCTTGGCCCCGATTAGGGATGATTTGAGAGAGCACAAAGGGTTGATAGATGCCCACAGGTTTGCGGTGATTCCTTTACTATGAGGGTAGATGCTTGTAAGTAAAGACAGGGTGTGTCTAATGTTGTGACGGCTTTGAAGGCCGATATTGTTGGACTGAGGAAGGATATGGATAAGCTGAAGTCCACTGACCAATCTAGCTATTCGGTAGAGATCCTCGAGGTTCTGAGTATAGATGTCCTGGCCGGTTCAGAGATTCCTCCCATTACTACGACTGGAGATGTGGCTATGGATGAGATTGGTGCTGATTCTGAGGCTGAGACCGATGAGGAGGAGCTGGGTGTATGTGACACAATAGTATATGATGACTTGGAGGATCTTGAGGGAGCTATGATGCACACAGTTGTGGATGCATCACTGAAGGATCTGTTGATAGAGGGCTATAGTGGAGCCAACGATGATGTTGCACCGAGCACTGATGCCCCGTCAGATGGAGTCAGAGATATGCAGCGTTCACCCCAGGCTTAGCCTGGCAGGAAGATTTTTGACTCCGTTTCTGTTATTATCTAGACTTGTTTCACTTATTTCTTTGAATTTGAGGACAATTGCTAGATTAGTTTGGCGGGGTGAGGTATTTCCATACCTACCTTTTTTGGGTTGTTTTATGGATATTCTTGTTTTTGTGTTGTCAATGTTGGATATGATCTTGTGTTGATATATATTGGTTTTTGGTCCATTATTTGTAATGTGAATGTGGTATAAGATTTGGACTCATTTGGGGCTTTCTTTTCATAGTTTTATTGTCCTCAATGCCTAATTTATTCTATAAGCTAATGTTACAGTGTTGAATTGCAGCAATGAATGCAAAGGAGCAAGGCAAGGACATTACCGAGTAAAAAGGAGTGAAAAGCTGAAGAAGTTGAAGAAAGGCAGTCCTGGTGATCGCCAAGACCACTCGGTGAACCGCTGAATGACTCTTCCTCTCGCCAAAAGTTCTA
>JAJOOR010025301.1:0-19592 GCA_036250505.1 Solanum acaule | reverse complement strand
AACAATTAATCATAAATAAACATTAAACAACACAAGAGATATCAATACAATTCACTTTACACATAATTCCATCAACTTTGAATTTATAGAAATAGACCCACTTCATAGCAAATTTTAGGGTTTTGTAGAAGACAAGGGTTCATGGAGCATTTCATTCAAAAACAACAAAAAAACATCAATTAACCCGTATCCCAACATTTCAAATCATTTTCATGCAAGAACCCTTGATAGAATTCAAAAACAAGCTTTTAGTCACTTTTTGAAAACATTGTAAAATCCTTTGAAATTGACTCTAGGATGAAGATGAGTCCTAGATGAAGAGCCACCATACCTCAATTGATGAAATCTCAACGAAATTTGGTGGAAGGGAACCCTCAATTGAAACCTTAGCTCTCCACCTTCTTCTTCCTTGAACTTGAGAGAACTTTAGAGAGAGAAAGAACTTTGGGGTTTTGATTTGGAAGAATGAATTCTAAAATACAATATACAAGTTTAAATACCTTTAAAATACTTAAAAACACTTAAAACAATAACCCACATATTACCCAAACTACCCCTCACTTAGTTGGACCTTTTTAAACAAGTCAAACTTGAGTTTTATTTTTGCAGATTTCGTCAGGAAACAAGTCCGCGACGAGGGGGTATTCCCACAAGTTTCTAAAAAATTAATTTTCGAGACAATAGAGTCTACGGTGTCTCCGCGATGCGGAGCCACTTTTTGGCCATTGGTGGAGCAGGTCCGCGACGCGGAGCCACTCCCTCCAAGAACAACTTCAAGCTGCCTTGGCAGCTTGCTTGGCCAAGGACTGGGGTCCTCCTTGGGGACCCTTAGGGTGGTCCCGAGGAGTCGTACCCGAACGTTTTGACCCTAAAAACATTTATTAAGACACTAGGGTCACCTCCACTGATTTTAGACTCCAAACAACACATAAAACATGAACAACATACTAGAACACACCAACACGGAAAAGACTAGTTTCCGAACGTCTTGGTCGTGCCTTGACGTTTGACTTCCAAACTCTTTAAAACTGACTGAAAAGGCTATTCTTCATTATTTTAACAAGTTATTAATGCATAAACCCCATGTGAGGCTCTACTTTATCCTACTTCATTTTGAGGGGCGTTGCACTTAATAACATAACTTTTCAACTCAAGTCTTTAAAACATCACAATGGAAATGGGAAAAAATACCTCAACTAGTACAACTATCTATGAAGCCTCTAAATACTATGAGGGAAGTCGGGACAAGATCCACGACATCTTAACAAACTGGAAAGTAAATGTGGAACCCTCCGGAAGCAAGGAGGCTCACCAAAGCTAACTGGGACTACAAGTGGTATCAATGGAGCGCCTGTTGATGACCTTGAATACCTATATCTGCATCATGAAAAGATGCAGGCCAAATGGCGTTAGTACATTGAATGTACGAGCATGCAAGGGGAAACACTGGAACATAACATATATGCTTGAACTAGTAGAAAAGAAGACATGTTCACCTCGTTTCAACTCAAGATCACTCAACTCAATATGAAAGAAACAATAAAGATGTAATATATATATATATATAAACAGTAGATAATAACTCAATGTATATAAAAATACAATAATAAACTCTTTCTTGTTTGGGAGATTCTCTAACCGACAACCATCACTATGAGCTATATGATGATACAACGTCTCGCCCACGCTGCCAGAACTTTCATATACCTTGCCAGAGTATAGGATATCCTTAACTAAGAGGATCCACTAAGCTATGCTTAAAAAGCAATAAGGAATCTTCTAAAAAATATGATCCTTTACCCATGTTGGTATACATGATTTATGAAGATTTTGAGTTGTCAATGCTACTCCCAATAATATATATAACTCATGCTCATATGTTTAAAAACATAAATCCTCCTCAATTTGAGATAATTCCTCAAAAAGGTTCTCTTAAAAGAGATAATGTTCAAAAACTCCTCATGAACTCATTTAGAAATCAATGTTTCCTCTTGTTTTAAATGTAAAAGTGTTACATACTTGGGAATACTTAGTCCCCTCATACTCATTTTGAAATATGAACTCAATTCTCCTCGTTCTCATACTCATTTACTCAAGTCTTAAAACAAGTTATAAATAATTGCTAAAGACTTCTCAAAATGACTTAAAAGGATTCCGTCGAACTTTACTCTTAACTCTACATTGAATTTGAAATGTGAATTCAAGAGTTATGATTAGGATATATAGGATCTCTCAATGATTAATGAAGACTTAGATAGGTGGTAATAAGAAGAGAGCGAAGATACGATTCAAAGGAACGCATACGGGATGAAGAACGAAGGTGAAAGGGGTCTAACATCCCTGGCGCAACAGTGGCACGTCGCGCCAGCCGTCCATTTACTAGGGAAGGTTTGGGCCACACTGCAGGCGCAGGGCGCCAGCCTCTCTAGCGCTACGGGGGCGCGCCGCCCCAACCCAATTCCAGAACATTCTGACGAATTTTTCTTCTCGATTATTTGTCCTAATTCGCCTAGAATCGATTGATTTCTTCCAAACTCCTTTAGATTCATAAACCCAACACAAGTAAATGAAAACCCACTCAAAATCCCTCAAGAACAACACTCATTCGCAAGACCCTCACCTCAAGAACTCAACAAGACTCCATGGTTAAAGAATGAAGTACAAAACCTCAAGAACCTCAATATACAAAATCTCATGGACGAATTCAAATGGGATACTTATGATTGGCGTGAGGGTAAACGAACGCAACACTATTAAAGCTTGCATACCTAGAAAGAGCTAAATTCTTGGCGGAAATCCTCAAAGCTTGCAAGAATCTTTAACGTTCTTCTTTTTCTCCTCTTGTACTTCTCTCCAAAAGAAACCCAAAGCTCTTTCAGAATGACTAAAACTGATTTCAATCAGTTTAGAGCCCAAAAAGGGTGAAAAAAACGTGTAGGCTTAGTGGGGTAAGGAAAAGACCAAAATACCCCTCCTTAAAACAAATGAATTTCTTTAACTAGACAGGCTGCACTCAAACGGTCATATCTCCTTCATTCGAACTCGGAATTTAGCAAACTTGACGACGTTGGAAAGAGGACTCAACGACTTCGATTTGATATCTCATGGGCCACCTAACTCATCCTATGTTGAAAGTTATGGTCGTTTGAAGTTGACCCAAAACTCACAATTAAAGAGTAACTTGTACCAAACTCAATTTAGCTCTTTCTAATTTAGTTCTTTCTAAATTTAGTTCTTTCTAAATTTAGCTCTTTCTAAGACCGAGGTGTTACAATTGTGCTTCCTTATTATTATTTGAGAAAGGTGCAAGACCCGATGCTCCTTACTAGGCGCAGACAGACCTGCGACTTGTAAGTCTCAGTCTGCTTGCGTCTTGTACGGTGCATAGGGACCTGCGCCTTGCTACCTTAATTTAGACACCATCTATCCTAACCGTTTAAATGTTACCCTTTTGGTTTCAAACTTATTTTTGTTTCCCTTTTAAAAAATTTGGTCAACTTTTTTTCCCTTTAGGCTCCGGACTCGCCCAAAATACTTGACCAAAATGAACTCTAGAAATTTAGGTTAAAGTAGAGAAATGGGCCTCAAGACCAAGTCATTTTCCAAACAAAAGTAGATAAGACTCTGCCCCATATTAGCATAGTTATGAATGGAGACCAATCCACAATTTTGAACTAGCCCAACCATTTACTTCAAGGCCCAATAAGGTATAAGGTATAATATATAAACATCTCATACATAACCCCTATATGCATGTATCTTTTCTTACACCTTTCATACACCATATACATATAACATTTCTTATAATTATATATAGAGAAAAGACATAAAGTCACCACTGAAGTTGTGTTGAATTTTCAAAAAGACACCTTAACTTTGTGGGTGTCCTATTTCCCCATTGAACAATTTAAGAGTGTTATAAATATCCCATTTTTCACTCAACCTCAATTGCAAGAAAAGAGGTGCAATCACGCACCAATTGTTGTTTGACACGTATTAAATTCTTTTAATTTTTAATTTTTAGTTTCATTTTCATTTTCATTTTCATTTTTTCTATTTTTATTAACTTTATTTTCATTTTTTCCCTCTTTCTTCTTAAATCTTCATAACTCAAATCCTTTGTTCTTTGTTGTAAATCCTTCAAAAGTAGCATCCATTGTCGCCTTCAACGTAGCCTCCATGATGCTTCCCTGTTACAACACTATTTCCGTCACTAAAACATCACTAAAAAAAATCAATTCAACTCTCAAGTTACTAAAGCAAGGTAATGAGACAAAAAAAAATAGAGTTTCATAGTACTCTCTAATCAATGGAGTTCACATTTGTTTTTTTTATTTTTAAAAGGGATAAAAGAAGAAAAAGAAACAAAGAAAAGCAAGAGACAAGAAAAAAAGTGATAAAAATGGATGAAGTAAATGATCTTCTAAGTTGAAGAAGATGAAGAAAAGATAATTGGATTTTGAATTTGGGTGAAGAAGATAATGGGGAAGATGATGTAAATTAATTAAATAATTAGAAATAAAGAAATAAAACGACACGTGGCACTTTAAAACTGGTTAATGGCAGTGAAAAGACTGGGTCACACGCCTCATGTGCGTGGTAACAACCAAGATGAGGAAATGGGTCAAAATGGCCCATTTACAAAGATATTAAATAGTTCTGTGGGATGATAGAACACTTCCAAAGTTAAGGTATCTTTATGCAAATATGGGACAACTTTAATGGTGACTTTATATCTTTTCTCTATGATACACAATATAAATCATATATACCACTCTTCACATCATATATACACTACTTTATATATCTCCACATACTCCTTCACATATAATACTTCAAACTTTTATTTATAACATTACATATTTTATTATAAAATATATACATCTCATACATAGCCCCCATATACTACTTTATATACTCTGCATATGCGGTATATAATATACAATTTTCATCGGGAAACTTTCATAAATATATTATATTAAGAAAATATTTATCATTTATAGCAATAACATTTTCTTTTTCACTAGATCATTTTTAATACATTTATAATACATTTTTAATACATATTACAGAGAACAATTTATAAAACACATAATACAAATTTTATTGATGGATAATACATTTATCACACATTTCAATACACTTATAATACAATGTGTCAATTTCTTACCAAACAAGCATAATATATTTTAAGACAGTTATAATACATATATAATGCATACATAGTTCACTTTTAATACATATTGCATATTTATCATAATATTGTTTTATATTGCTATAAATGGTAATTAATAAAAAATATCGCTAAAATTAGTAATTATTTATTAAAATGTACACATTCAAGTAACTTTCTATTTTGTAACGTATATATTACCTTGTATACCATATATATTATTACTACTCATATATACCAATATATCGTTAGGTATACCTTGTACATACCACTTGATATACCACATTACTCGTTACATATCATATACATGTACCTCGTAATTTCAATAAACTATTTTTGCCTCCGCTTTTATTTACTTTATTATTATTAAATTATTCCTTTTAATGCACCTTTCTTTTGAAAAAAGGTAAAAATAAAATAGATAGATCCTCTCGATCTCTAGCTAGTGTATTCAAACTAATTTTTAAGGAACTGTCTCTGGATTTTAAGTGATGTCAAACTCCTCCCCTTTCTAATAAATAAAAAAATTACCTAAAATTTTAGTGATTTCATAGACTTACAAATTTATATTTTTAGAAAAATAGATTTTCTTATATACCCAAAAAAATTGGTGGCGAATCTAAGGCCTCATTTGTTTGCATTTAATGAAGGTTTGAATCTTAATCATTCAGATTCAGCCCATTAAGTGTGTGTGGTTTTTATGTCTGAATTTGAATCATTCAGATTCAGTCCATTAAGTTCATTTGTTTCTTTTTGAAAAAAAAACCTCTTAAAGGATCTGAAAAGGTCTGAACGAATTAGATCTGTAGGAGAAGCTTAACAACATTCAGACTTATTTATTAAGTTATAAAATAATATCATCTCGCCTTTCTTGCTCTTTGTGTGACTTTTCTCTCACAGCTACAAATTTTCTTCCTCTCTTTTCTCAATCAAACAACAATTTTTTCCTCTTGAACAGGTAATTTTTCATAATTTTTACAAGTACTTTTTAATATTAATAATTTTCTACGAGTGTATTGATATTTGTCAAGAACTTTTGTTGCAATAATATTTTTTTTATGGACCTTTATCAAGGTTTTTGAATGAAAAGCCATGATTAAAAACAATAACTATGTATACATATTTGAGGTCTCTTATTAGAATTTGGTCTTAAACCATTAATTTTATTGAGACTCTTTGATAATCAAACCCGCATACTAGGGGTGTTTGATTAAAAAATTGTTTTAGGCCATTAATTTTATTGAGACTAGGGTCCAGCGGCTAGAAGAGCACCGCAAGTCGCGTGGTGTTCGGTGCACTCCCCGCGACCCTTGAAAATCCGAAGGACCGAATGTCATCCATGCCCGGTAGTACTCATAACCGCATCAGGTGTCCAAGGTAAACAACCTCTGGTCGATGGAACAATGTAGGCAAAGAAAGTCGGCAAAATGTAAATATTTAAAATAATTTAAAAAAATATTTTATTAGAGTTATATAATAGTTAGTTTCATATGAATATTCAGGTATTGAAAACAAACAATCTTATCATTTAGTGTTTAGATCTAGAAATCACATCTTAATATTCAGATATATATTCAGATCTAGACATCTAGATCTTAATGCACATCTTAATATTCATATGCTTATTCAAAACAACTTAATCTTAATGAAACAAATAAGGCCTAATTAATCTTTTTAAAAGCAGAGAAACAAGTCATAAGTCGTGAATTATTTTTTGACCAGTTCAAAATAGGGTGCGACAATAGGATCCATCTCATTGTATCACTCGAACCACCCGAAACAGTTTACACACATGTTTGTTACGCTGGAAGCACTGGTATTAGTGTTATTTTGAGCCTTTATCATTCCTCTTTTCATTTAAATCCCTATTGTTGATGCACAACTTATATGTTGTACACTTTTATATCATTGTTGATGCATTTATCTTTATGCCTCTTTCGTTGTAGTTGCTAAATTGTATTTGTTCCTTCAGCGCACATGCAATAATGAGTATGGTGAAATTAACTCTCGTCCCCTTCTCTTGAATTGATCTTAGTAATAAATAAGGTAGGGATCGAGGTCAAATCACTTATTTTTTTTTTTAGAAAAATCTTGTCATTATTTTGTTGGAGTTGGTCGATGATACTTAGTAGCATTATTTATATACACATACAATACTTGCTAGGTCACAACACCGTGGACTCCCTCTATTTATTTTTTTGTTATTTTACGACACTATTTAATGGACTCATGACTCAAATTATTTATCTGTTTACCCCTTTTTTTTCCCCTTATTTTGTGCATAATGTCAGCATAGTGTTAGCATCATTATTATGAATTAATCCTCTGTGATACTTCGATCCTTTGATATATTGATATCATATCGATATTATATAGGACTAAACTTAATCCTCTGTGATACTCCATCAGTATATTGATACTCTATCGGTATCATATAGGATTCAACTCTATTTTTTAAGAAATAAATAGAAACAATTAAGAGAAAATTATTAAAGTCACAGTCTTATTTATTAAACTCTAAATTAGTAGAAAATATGTTCTTTGTGATACAACGTCGGTATACTGATACCATATCGGTATCATATATGACTGAGGTTAATCTTGTGTGATACACCGTCGGTATATTGATACCCTATCGGTATCATATAGGATTGGACTTTTTTTAAAGAAATAAATAAGAAACAATTAAGAGGAAATTATTAAAGTCACAATCTTATTTATTAAACTCTAAATTAGTAATATATATATATATATATATATATACACACTTTCTCTTTTTGCAAATTTTAAAAAAATTGTATCCAAATTAAGACTTTTAAAAAAATACTGTTTTTTACATTATTGGGTAATCTCATCAAAGGACTGAAGCAAACCTTAATGAAAACATTGTTCATTTACTCATTAATACCACCAGAGTATATTATATTTTGATGGTATCAAGGAGGAAGAAACAGTCCTTCAATGTAGACACTGTTCACTTAATTACTCTTTAATATCATCAGAGTATATTCATATATTGTAATATATTGTGATGGTATAAGAGAGGAGAAAAGGGTGGGCGCTGACGTTAGCATGACATCACCGCGCAAATAAAAATAGGCATTCCCTATGTCTCTAATTACTTGTCTACTTTTGAATTGACATACCTATTAAGAAAACAATGATTGACATAATGAGTTTACCATTTTACCCCTATTTATTATGAAGTGGATGAATTAAAAATTTAAGATTTTCAAGAAGTTCTACCTTTTTCAAAATTAATTAATTAAGGGTATAATAGGTAAAAAAAATTGTACTTGATTCGTCGAAATTGACAAGTAAAAAAGGAAAATTAGACAAGTAATTAGGAATAGAGGGAGTATATGTCATTTTAAAATAAAAAGAGGGTATGAAAATAATGGGACATTTAAGGGTAAATATTTTACTATTTTGGGATATAAGTATTCTTTTCCCTAGATTAAATGGGTCACTATAAGCTTGTGACCACTCAAGCAGAAACATATATTTAGTGAAAATAGATTATTATTTTTTAACAGTGATAATATTTATTAGTGCAAAAATATTTAGTGGTAATTAAGTTAATATCATTGCATTTACAGTTGTTAAAGTCTTTATCAACATTTATATAGAGCCCTATTAATAAATACTCAAATTAGATATTATTGTTGCTAAATATAATTATATAAATTATTATAAAATCTTTATTTGTTATTGAATAATAAGGACCAGCTGCTTTCATTTTCGGGTGCAGATAAATTTAAGTTAATATCAACAGGAGTACTACCCATTAGAACCAACTCACAATCTAGCTTATCTCTTGTTTAATTTCTATGAATAAATCAGATTTCTGACATAGTCTTATTCTTATTCGGACTCTTTTAAAGATATTTTTATTTTCAAAAAAGAATTGTGTTCCATATTTTTTAAAAAATAAATTCAAGCCTCTTTCACTCTCTAACTTTATTAGTTGTCTAAATTATTTCCCTTAATTTTTTTTCCTGCTTGTTTATCAAAAATTGATAAAATTTATTGTACATGTTTTATTTGATTACAATTCAAAACAATTTCATAAATATGTGTTGTTGAAATCGGACAACGATGTGCTTATAAATTGATTTAAAATCATTTGAATATATCACGTTCACTATTTATTTTGGAGAAGAGTACGTGAACAAACAAGAACATAGAGACATACTTTTTTAGTTTTAATTTATTTGACCTAAAATTTTTTTATTCATTTTTTTAAAAAATGACTTTTTTTTTCTTTTTTCAACAATTTTATTTGACCTACTTTCTTTTTAAACAATTTCAACATAAACTAATTAAGCTTAATTAACAATTCAAAAGGTAGCTATCTTCCAATTTCTCCCCCAAATACATCCATTGCTATTTCATGCAGAAAATGATTGTCAATCATAAAACACAATCATTACAAAATTGGAACCAAAATTGTGACCATGCAAAACAAGTAACGACTATACTTTTTGTCTTGTCATTTTAGGCTTTGTAAAGTCTACGGAGTAATAATGTATTTATTACTTCCACAGTCTGGTTTCATGTAGCATAGATCAAATTTTGAGGGTAATAATTCAAATTTTAATGGTAAATTTGGATATAATTTTTTTAAAAAAAATTAAATAAAAAGTATTCTAACTTATTATAAATAATAAATTTAAAATATTTAAATAGCACATAAATTTATTGTGTTTGAAGAAAAAATTGTTTATTTCTTAACATTTAATATCAGATAAATTGAGAGCGACAGAGGCATATCCAGGAGGGTTCCGGGTTCACGTGAACTCATGCTTTCCTCCCGAAATCATATATAGTAGTGTTATATTTTTTAAAAAATATTTAAATATAGATGTGTGAACCAACACTCGAAGTATCATAAATGTCGTGCAATGATGATTGGGTGCATGCACCTATCTAAGTGAGGTTAGAAATATGATTTTTTTTTATCTATCTTGTTTTATTTTTCTTTCTAAAATTGGGTAACATCTCTCTGAGTGGTTTGGATAGATAGAAAATAATTTTGAACCTATAATTTTAAAATTTTAAAGATTTTCAGTGATAAGAACCTAAATATCAAACCAATCAAAATTTATATCTTAGATCCACCTTTTCGTAATAGTGCACTCATCATTTCAAAATCTGAATATGCCTATGGAGAGCGATATAATTTTCTCTAATTTTCTTTTCCACTTTTCTCGATGTTACAAATCTCAAAGAAAAAAGTAATCTATGTAATTCAGAGGCGTATTCAGGATTTTGTCTAGCTGGGTGCACGATTACGAAAAAATGTATCTTAAATATAAATTTGATCGATTTGACTTTCTGGTTCTTAATATGAACCATTAAATTTTAAAACTTATAGGTACAAAATATATAATACTACTAGTTTTAAATTTTAATATACACATTTGATTTAATTATATAAAAAATTTACAGTGCTAAATTTTTTAGTAAGTTTCAATGTAACACACTTGAAAATTTTGAAAGATTAAAGGGAAAAAAAGCAAAATTAGTTGAAATGTCAGAAGTGTAACTGATAACCACTTGGAGAGGTGTTACTCAAAAAGACAAGATAGATATAAGATTTAAATTCCTATCCTCACTTAGATAGGTGCACCCAATTATCATCGTATTATTATATGATACTTTGAATATGGGTTCACACATCTATATTTATTTATTTTTAAAAAAAATATGACACTACTATATATGATCTAAAGAGGGGAGCATGGGTTCACGTGAACCCACGGCACCCCTCTAGATACGCCTCTGATGTTATTATTAGAATTACCCAAATTGATTACGACACATAAATATCCCATATTGACGTGACATTAACATACTAATTAGGAACATAATTTTCTTTTTTCCATTTAAATCGAAAAGAATACCATTTAATATTGTTCTTAAAAAGTTACTCCATTTTGGACTATTTGAAAGACACTGTTTTCCATAGTACTTCACACAACTTTTAAAATAAGATAAAAAGAAAATCTATTTGACACTAGAATCGAGTCTAAAATGTATAATATTAAAATCAATTGTCAACTTAGAAATTTTCTTTGATCAAGTCATATTTGAGCATGGAAAATGTTTAATATAACGAATTTTGTACAAATTCGAAAATTAAATATTGATTATACATTAAGTATAAGAAATTTGTCATTTTGTTTTTGTGGGAATGCAATGATAAATGTCTACAAAAGAAGCTAATAATGTCGACCAACTTTTGACTATAGAACTATTCTCTATTATATGGTACAAAAAATAAATCAACATGCTTATAATGTCAACAATAGTGACTGGTTAATTTGTTTTATACGAACTGTTTTCTTTCTTTAATTTCCAATCAAATATCTTTTTCTAATTATGTCAATGCCTTTCATAATATCAATTAGATCATAAAGTACAACTTGTTTATTCTCATAATATATTTCTTTATTTCATTGTGATGTACTAGTCCAAATTAAGTTTATCCATGGTCCAACATTTTTGACATACTTCACACGATTTAACAATTCCATTATGTTATTTTAGAGTGTATGTTTGGATTAGCTGATTTTCAGGTCCTTTTGACTTTTAATCTTTTTTTTTTTTTTTTTTAGTTTTGAATGTGTTTAGAAAGATTAAAACCATATTTTTAAGCCTAAAAATTTATAAAATAAGTCAAAAATAAGATACCTGCTATTTATAACTTTTTACTTATAAATTACTTTTTAAAACTTCATCCAAACAGGCCAAATTCTTATTCCAAACTACCTTCATAATTGGTATTTGGTAGACAACAGAGTAGATTATGTAATTAAAGTTAATCTTTTCCGATAAATTCAATGCTTTAAATATGCATTGAAAAATATTATAGTAACCAATAAAGATTGTGATGGAGTACGTGTTAAGTACTCATTCATTCTTATCCAAAGAGGTTTTAGGTTTGAGTTCCTTGGGTTAGGAATCACATTTATTAGGGAATGTTTTACCTCCAATGAGACTTTTCAGCGTGAACTCGAATTTAATTCGATTTTAATGTGAGTATCGAACATTAATTTGGTGGGAAATAAGAAAATAAAAAATATTATATTTTTATCTTGATTTTGAAATTGAAAAAATTAAAATGAATATCTAATTTAATAATTTTAGTATGATAGACAAGTAAACGAGAGTAAAAGTGGATAGGAGTGTACTTTTTAGACCACAATTAGATGAGAAATCAAATCATCAATCTGGTCTACTTTCTCATAATCTTTTTCTACGTCAAGATCATACTTTATTACAAAATACGCAATGTATATAATAAATTTTTGTTTGACTTTAGTGTCACTTTCATTAGTTATGATTTACCAATTGGCTTCGTCCTGTGGCCAGAAGGATATTTAATAGAGGAGGATTTGGGATTTTGATTAAATCAGTTCGAAAATATTTAAAAAATAAAAATATAGTATTTGAGATTTAATTTGACATTTGAAAATATAGTACTTAAAATTTGAATTTGATATTCGAAAATTATATATTGTTTTGAACACTTCAATCAATGAAACCTTTATGTCTACTTCTGCTCAATCCTCTACACCACATCATCATCGGACTTCATTCTAGTGCCAGAAGTCCACTCTGCATGTAACCACATGTATAACTTATTTTTTTCTAATACATTTATTTATTTTATACTAGAAATAAATATTTTAGCTTAGTTGTCTATTTTAACAGAAATAAAGAGAGTTTTATTATTTTATTTCATCATACCTTTGAGATAATATCGCAGATGGTCACTCAACTATAGATAAGTCACCCGATTATCTATAATTTTCTTAAAAAGTCTCTCAACTTTATTTTGTAATACAAAAATCACTTAACTATTAATATTTCATCTAGTAAACCACTCAACTATTGTTATTTCACCTAGAAAATCACTCAATCAATACAAATATTTTTTTCATTAAATTTAGTTGAACTAATTTTTTATTTTGAGCTAAATTTTAAGAAATAAAAAGGTACCAATTCATTCTTTAAAATTATTCAATATATATTAATAAAAGATGATAAAATATCCGATAAGTCCATCAAGGTGCACACTAGTGGATCTAGTTATTCTATTTGATTTTTAAAAATAGAAACTCCTCATATATTGTCTAAATACATATTTCATTTGTCTCGTTGATTTTTTATCATCTCCGTTTTCCCATCATTTTTTTCCATTTTATTGCTGCTTCTACTTTAAATTTAAATTACTGCTCCTAGGGAAAATAAAATGGGTACCTTTTAAAGGTAAATAATTTGAAAAATAAAATAAATTGGAAGCGGAATTGACTTAGTTATGTTGCTACATCTTCATCTCAAGAGCAGACTTGTTTTTGTTTTTATTTTTAAATAGAGCAGAATTGCTTGTTTGAAGAGTATGACTTAATAAATACTATATATTAATTAGAGTTATCCATTTAATTATGGATATTTCTTTTTATTAACAACCAAATGTAATATATATATTTAATATAAGTCATAAAGATATACTAACACATTTGGTTTAAGATTCCTAACAAATGGTTTGTACATCCTATAAAAGGGAAATATTCACTCTTGTGAAAGATACACTTGAAGAGATTAAATAAGGCTCTCTACTTTATACTTTTCATCACCATATGTCTCCGTTTCTTGTTTAGTATTCTTGTATTTTCCTCTTGTTTTACAACACGTTGTCAACACGAGTCTCTAACCAATTGAGACCTACTTAATTCGGTATTATCTTTTTCCTAAAAGTTAATCAATTTTCTTTTTGAGTCAGGTATACATTTATATGATTATAACATCTCTAATAGGAGTTGCATAAGTCTTTGATCTGTAATTTAATTACTACATAAATAACTTGCTTTATGTATTATTATGATACTTACTTGGCATAATAATCAATACGTTTCAGATTTATATTACTATGCTATTTATATGCTACTAACTTATAACTCTAATTTAAATATTAAGTAATATGATAGCATGCTTGTTCGAATACTCGTAAGTATTTTATTGTTATACATTTATGATAAATATCTGTGTCATAAAGAAGAATAGTATTATATTAAATATGACATGAAATTCTGATTAAACTTTGGTGTTAATATCTATTGAAACTAATAATAAATATTTAGAACAATTAGAAAATATATTAAATTTACCGTTTCAATACTTCATGAGTTTACATACTTTTGTAACATTCCATATTCATGCATATAATATATTTTGTACTCATATTATACTTTATTATTTAAAATATTAATTTGCCATTTATTATAAAGAAACAAACATCATGATATTAACTCAATAATTTTATGGCAGTTTTCATCATGTCAAATTTGTCAAAGCTTAAATTTAATTTGTGGTACTTGACATTTTTGGAAAGAACTACTTGTCATGGGTACTTAGGGTCTTGGTGATAGTATAATAGAACGAAATAAAGCATCAAGTCAGGATAAATCGAAGGCTAAGATTTTTTTTGTCATCATCTTAATGAAAGCCTGAAGGTTGAATACTTAACAATAAAAGATCCACTTGAATTGTGGATAGGTTTGAAAGAGAAGTATATATGATCACCTCAAGGCAACGATATTTCCAAGGGCTCACTATGAGTGGATGCACTTACGATTTCAAGATTATAAAATCGTAATTGAGTATAACTCTATTGTATTTATAATCACTTCCCAGTTGAAATTATGTGGAAAAACTATAAAAGATGAGGACATGTTGGAAAAGACACTAACTACTTTTCATGCCTCTAATGTGATAATACAACAACAATACCATGAAAAAGGTTTTTAGAAATATTATGATCCGATCTCATGCCTTTTGGTGGTTGAACAACATAATGCCCTTTTAACGAGAAATCATGAAGCCTGTCTCAGTGGAACTGCTCCATTACCGGAAGCAAATGGAGTAGAAGCACACGATCAATCTAAAATAAGACAAATCAGGACCATGATCATGTTTGTGGGTGTCAAGGGCAAAATACTATATAATCATCGTCGAGGTGATGGTCATAATAAAAGGGAGAAGAATATGGGTTCTCAAAATAATTCTTCAAAAAGCAAGGGCGATCACTGTCATCGTTGTGGCCTTAAACGTCACTGGCAAAATGAATGTCGGGCACTTGAGCATTTTATCAGGTTGTATCAAAATTACTTCAAGAGTAAAGGAAATAAATGTGGTGCCTCCTTTTTTAATGTCCGGGTTGAGTCACATTTGAATCTCAAAGATGATGCTCAGACAGAGCCTTCTCAAAAATATGATGAGAACGTTGAGGTAAATTTAACATTGAAATATGATACTTTTGATGGGTTTGATGATATTACTCATTTAGAAGTTGAAGACTTCTTTGGGGATCACAATTGAAGATTGATCATTGAAATGAGAAATGAATAATGTTGTTATATGTTTTTAATGTCTTACTTAAAGATTAAGTATTTAAATTTTCTTTTGTTAGTTTGTTTCGTATTTCTTATTATGTATTTTTATTTTATGAAGATAAATAAAAAATTTCAGACTTCAGTTGGATCCAAGATGAGTAATGGAGATATGTGCCTTTTGGACAGTATCACAACTCATACGATACTAAGAGGAAAAAAATATTTCTTTCATTTGATTATGAAAAAAACATATGTTAATACAATATCTGATAGTACAAAATTGATTGAGGGCTTTGTAAGAGCGGCCTTATTACAATCTGGAGGAACATTATTGGTAATTGATAATGCATTGTATTGTAGTAAGTCTCAAAGAAACTTGTTAAGTTTCACGGTTGTTCGCCAAAATGACTATCATGTGGAGACTGCGAATGAAGGAAAGGTTGAATACCTTTATATTACTACAATAAATACGGAGAAGAAAATTGTGCATGACAAATTGTCTACACTTTCTTCTGAGTTGTACAAATATTGGTACGGCTGAATCACATGTCGTAATAAACAAAAGGTTTACTGGTTCTAATGATTTTATTATTTGACTTGACTGATTGAGTCATCCCAATTATAATGTGATGCACAGAATAATTGAGTTTCACATGGGTATACTTTGAAGAACCAAAATGTTCTTCAATCAAAGTTGTGTTGCTTGTTTTCAAGGAAAGTTAGTTATCAAACCATCAGTTGCTAAGGTTGGGGTGGAATCCCCTGTATTTCTGGAACAGATACAGGGTAATATATGCGGACCTATTCACCCTACATGTGGAACATTTGAATATTATATCGTCTTGATAGATGCATCTACCAGATGGGCACATGCGTGCTTATTATCAACTCGCAATATGACTTTTGCGAGGTTGTTGGCTCAAATAATAATGTATATATATTTAATATTTGTCTTAAAGATGTACTAACACATTTGGTTTAAGATTGTTAACAAATGGTTTGTTAAGGAAATATTCACCCTTATGAAAGACACACTTGAAGAGATTTAATAAGGCTCTCTAATTTATATTTTTCATCACCATTTGTCTCTCTTTCTTGTTTAGTATTCTTGTATTTTCCTCTTGTTTTACAACAATGGGTACCTTTTTACTTTTTAAAAGTTTGTTTAAATAAAAGTTTTATTTTAATAAAATTTAATTAAAAAAAATATTTAAATTGATTGAATTACTTTCTAGGTGAAATAGCAATAGTTAAGTGACTTTCTAAAAAAAAACTACCCTTAGCTGAGTGACTTTTGCGTTATAAAATAAAGTTGAGTGACTTTCTGAGAAAATTATCCATAGTTGAGTGATTTTCTAAGAAAATTGTCCATAGTTGAGTGACTTTCAAAGAGAACTATCCATAGTTGAGTGACCATTTGAGATATTTCTCCAAATATCTTTAGTATGAAATAACTATTATATAAAATAGTAATAATCAAATTTAGAGTTACAAAACATCATTAATAATGTAAATTTTGTAAAATATACTTTTAATTGAAATTTTCTTAAGAGTATGTCAAGTCAAGTTAAAGGAACTTGCCCTATAATTGCCTAAAAACGTTTGTCCAACGAGCATCTATTAAGACTACTTAGATAAGTTAACAGAACAACTCACAAATGACAGTGCAAATTAAAAGTCATGCTAAAAAAAGTTGAAATTGGAAAACGACATGCAAAAGTCATATAGAATCTTCCTTAATTATATTCCAACTGTGCCTCTAAAGAAAGAATTTCCTCAATATTATAATGTTAATTGTACAATTTTTTCCCTAATTGAACAGAGGATTTCCAACTTTACTGCTTTCACACAATATATGTCTTTGCATGATGCCTATTAAGTCAATATTGGATTAGGATCTAAAACTCCAACAAGGCCACATATACTACCTAGAGGGAAAATAATTTTTTTAAATATCTGCCACCAGTGACAAGAGCACAATATACTACAATGATTATTCAATACAATTTAATTTTATATGGAGGTGATTGGGCATATAGTTTCTTTTCTTAATATTAAAAAGCAGAAAAGGATTTAAAATAACTTTGACTATTTGAATTGGTATAAAATTATCTTCCGTTCACCTTTCGGTTCTCAAATATTCTTGATGTCAATCTTTTGGCTAAAAAATATTCTTATTTCTAATGGTCCACACTCATAAGATGAATGAAGGGATATTATACCAAATCTCATAGATTAAGGACATTTTAGGCAGTTTTATGTTAAAGTAATTGAAAATTACTTAATATATGGAATCATATGATTGATATGATTTTGGGTTTCATACTAAATTAAATATAAATAAAAAAAGTTGGTCATTTACTCTCTACACTCACTTCTCCAAGCCCCCTGCCCCCACTTCCTCTCTCTTCCACCTTTTTTTCTTGAAAATAAAATCATATTTTATAATCTATACATAGGTGTTGTTGTGATGGAAAAAGAATATACCTACAACAACACTTTGCAAATTATGTAATTGTCCAAATAAAAAACACTTTAAAAAATAAAATAAAATTATACAAGACATTGTTTTTGAAGCACAAAATAAACAAAATAAAAATAAAATTGCAAGTTTAAAAAATAATGAATAAATCCAGCATTAACTATCAAAGCAGAAATTGAGAATGGACATTTTTTCAATTGCATTAACTAAAACAAAGGAGTAGTGTTGAAGCTTGTTTTTAGTTGTTGTAGATTTTAGCAAAATAAGTTGTTTAAACTAAAATGAATTTAAATTTTGAATTTTAATTAGGTTGTTTGAACTGTTGAGATATTTAGGTTATTTTAAATTTCAAATTATGCCGATTATGTTTTTTATGTTGACTATTTGAAATCTAATGCTTAGTTGAAAGCTATTGAAAACCATTTCAATCCATTGAAATATATCAATTAATTCTTTTTGTTGCCCCGTTCTTAAAAAAAAATACCAACAATTATCATAAACACTCTTTTAACCTTCAATGTTAATTATTACTTGAAGGGGATAAAAGTCGCTTAAGATCACTTGGAAGTAGTGAAATAAACTTTACAATTTTAATTAAAAAAAATAAAATAAAATAGCATTGCTTGAGCGTAGGTTGACTAAGGAAAGGGAACCACACTTGGAATTATTATTTTTTTAAGAAAGAAAACAATGATTGACTTGGTCAAGTGAAATAAAATGAAATTAAAATAGTGCAAGGGGAGTGTACTACATCAATATTTTATTTTTGTTTGGCGAAAAAGTCTGTTGAACCATTATACTTGTATGAGTTTGTATTTTGAACCATTTTACTTAATCATTTACCAATTGAACCCCTTTGGCCTTGTGTGAACTTCAAACGCACAATAAAAATGACATGTTATCACTCACATCAAATTTTATATGACACGTCACTTATTATTTAATTTTTTAAAATAAATTATTTTTTTCTTCTTTCTCACTCCATTTCATCTTCATATCACTTGACCAACCCCTTTCGCCATGGATGCCAATGAATCACCATTGAAGTATTTCAATATATTATAATATTTATATACAATTTTATCCAACATACTTCATCTAATTTACATTCAACAATTACGTACTTTTATCCTTTCATAACTACTGGATCTTTGTCACTTCACCCTAGAAAATGGAAAAGAAAGACAAATCAAGAACAATAATAGATTTAAAGATGGAGCACTAAAATTGCTAACAATTTTAACAACAAAAAGAGTTCAAGATATTCATTAGACATATTTTTTCCGTGGATTTGACCTTTGCTCATTTTGTTCTATTTTTTGCACATTCTCATTTCTAATTTGGGAAAGATGAGAAAGTGAAAAAGGAAAAAGAGAAAAAGAACTGGAAAGAAGTAGAGGAAGGGAGAACGAAAGTAATGGGGGACTGGGTGGGTGGGGGGGGGGAGAAGAAAGAGTGAAGTTTATGGAGTAATTTTTTTTATTTTTTTTTATTTTGTTCTTTTTATTGTATTTTCCTTTTTCTTTTAATTATTTTT
>JAJOOR010025300.1:0-22105 GCA_036250505.1 Solanum acaule | reverse complement strand
CTTGGAGTTGCTTTCCCAAGTTGGTGAGTCCTCAAGTCCGAGGACAAGACCCTATGATCTAGCTTCTATGTTTAGTTCTTTGCTTATGTTGAAAGACATTGTTGTACTTTCCTATTTCTAGACTTCTTATTGATTTAAGGGCTAAGTATTTTCGATACTTGTATATCTAGATGGTACATTGTGATGAAGTTATATTCTATTTTTCATATATGAAGTGAAGTTGAACTTCCAAAGTAAAAGTTTTAAATTTTCCGTGTTTTTATGCTATGATGAATGCTAAGGGCTTGTATAAGACCTCTTCGAGGTCGAATATGCCGGTAACGACTAGGGGGTGCTCTCGAATCGTTACATATTATGAGTTACTTCCTTGTCATGACTTATTGAGTATGAATGTGTCTTGTCTATGGTGACTTCAAAGGAATACTTAGTGTGAGTAGTAGTATGGGATGCTACTTGCACATTGCACAAGTATGACTTAGAGTTACCCTAGATGATAGTCCTTATGTGTTGATATGACCTATGAAGTGTTTGTGTCTCTTATGTATGTGAATGGTGTAAAAATGGTAAGGTTGAATGGTAAGTTCACTTTTGGTGACCTTAAGGTGGTACTTGGTGTGGATAGTGGTATGGGACGCCATTCATACATTGCACAAAGTATAGCTTGAGGATTACTTGAGGTGAAGGCTTAATATGAAGGTAATGGTTTATATGGTGATTGAGTAATAATGTGGATTATGTGACTTAAATGTTGATTATGTTTCTAATGTGGTTAAATGACTTGTATGTTAGTTATGTCTTATATTATGCCTCGTATGCTTATGTTTATGAAGGTTTTATCAAAATGGCATATACATGACTTTCAAATAAAATGTATGTTTTAAGCATGTTTTTGCATGGTTATCATACTTAGTACTTAATTGTGCTAACCCATTCTTCTATGTTTACTACAAGTGTAGGTTCCGGCATTTGAGTGGTTTTCTCTAGTGAAACTTGGATTTTAGTTCCCCAAGACTAAGTGGTATGTCCTCATAGATCGAGGACAAGTGTTTAGGTGTTTCCTTTCTTCTCATGTAATAGACTATTGTTAAGACTTCGATTATAAAGGGTCGTGACCCTATTTTGTTTCAAATATGTTATTTAGATGGCCATGTGAGACGATAGACTTTCGCTTGCTTTTAATGTTTTCGATTGTTGGATTTATAAAAGAAAAGTTTTAATTCCGTACTATTTCTATGTATCTTATGCAATGAAGATGTTATGAGGCTTGTATGAGACCCCTTCGAGGTCAAGTACGTCGTGTTGCTTCTAGGGGCTAGCCCCGGGTCAGGACAGAATGACAAAGTCCACCCACTTTATTCCCGTCAAGGTTTCATTTTCGATGGAAGACTATGCCAAATTGTACATCAAGGAGATAGTGAAGTTGCATGGGCTACCTCTATCTATTATATCAGATTGGGGTACCCAATTTACTTCACTTTTTTTGGAAGGCATTCCAAAAAGGGATTGGTACTAGGGTCAAGCTTAGTACTGCCTTTCACCCTCAAACGGATGGTCAAGCAGAACGCACTATTCAAACCTTAGAGGATATGTTGAGGGTGTGTGTCATAGATTTTAAAAGTAATTGGGATGACCATCTACCGTTGATAGAATTTACCTACAGCAATAGTTACCACTCAAGTATTGCCATGGCTCCGTTTGAAGCACTATATGGTAGGAGGTGTAGATCTCCAGTTGTGTGGTTTGAAGTGGGTGAAATTTCTCTAGTCAGTCCTGAACTAGTTTATGAGGCCATTGAAAAGTTCCGACTCATAAGAGAGAGGTTGAGGACGGCTCAAAGTCGGCAAAAGTCTTATGCCAACAATAGAAAAAGGGATATAGAATTTGAAATTGGTGATTGGGTATATTTGAAAATCTCACCCATGAAGGTTGTAATGAGGTTTGGCAAGAAAGAGAAACTTAGTCTCCAGTTTGTGGGTCCATATCAAATCTTGAAGTGTATTGGGAAAGTTGCCTATGAATTAGACTTGTCTAATGAATTGGCTACAGTTCACCCGGTATTTCATGTTTCTATGCTCAAGAAGTGCATTGGTGATCCGATAACTATCATTCCTTTAGAGGGTTTGGGAGTTGATGAGAGTCTTTCCTATGAGGAGATTTTGGTAGAGATTCTAGACCGGCAAGTTAAGAGGTTGAGAAACAAAGAAGTAGCTTCCTTTAAGGTTTTATAGATGAGTCACTTAGTTTAGGGTGCTACAGGGGAGGCCGAGGCAGATATGAAGTCCCGATATCCTCATTTTTTTCCTTCAACTCCTATCCAAACTTGAGGTAAGTAGTTTTCTTGAGTTTGGTGTTTTGGAAGTCATATGTGCTATGAGTGTTCTTTATGATATCCTTATAATATGCATGTTCTTGTGAGAATTCATATTTGGCATAAATTGAGTTTTCATGATTTATATGTTCCTCATGTTGATTTGCATTTTAGTATGATGACTACATATTTGACTTCATGAGATGATTTGATGAACATGCTTAGATATGTTTATGATGAACATGCTTAGTTAAGCGTTTGATGAAATGGCATATTGGCTCCATATTGATGTGTTGAGCTTGCTTTGAGTTGGAGAAGGTAGTTCCTCCTATGATGATATGAAATGATGAGTTTTGTGCATAATCGGTTGTGGGTGTAGCTCCTACTTCCATTTGTTGCATTGTTTATATCTTGTGAATGGAGTTGATGTTTCCTCCTATGAATTGTGCATTTTTTTGATTGATATTGCACGCATGATAGGCTGCTAGTCTTGAGTCTTTAATTATGTAAGGTGTCTAAATCTTCATTCGAGGACGAATGTTCCCAATGGGGAGATAATGTAACAATCTGAAAAATGGTAGGTTAAACTAGAGCTAACCGTAAGGTTTAAAAATTATAAAAAAAAATGACTCCACGTAGATTAGTGGACCATCTAGACTTGACATAGGGGTTTTAAGAGTCAAGGCCTAAGGGTCAAGTGCCAAGCCAAAGGGGAAAGCCAAGGCCAAAGGCCAAGGCTGCCCCAAACTTAAGCACACTGCCTCAACTTCCACGGTCATCACGGCTCGTGGTCATGACCACAGCACGTGGGAGGCCTCGTGGAGTTGCCTTGGCCAAAGGAGAGAAGCCTCCAAATGTCCTAGACAGTGCCTCAACTTCCACGGAAGAGACCACGGCTCGTGGTCTTGACCACGGCTCGTGGAGCCCTTCCTGAAGATCCCTTAGGCACTCGAGCTAAAGGTCCCAAAATTCATGGCTACTGCCTCAAGGACCACGAGAGGGACCACGGCTCGTAGAGCCCCTAGTGGTGATGCCTTGGGCATGGGAGCCTCATGCCACATTTGAGGGGCTACTGCCCCAACCTTCATGAGGAGGACCATGGGTTGTGGTCCTTACCACGACTCATGAAGGGGCTTGTGAAGGTTCGTTAAGTGAGGGTCAATTAAGTCTTTTCCTATTAAGGTCCAATTAAAGTGAGGTCATTTTGGATATTTTTAGGGGTACTATATAAGATGTTTTTAAGTCCAATTCACCCAATTTTAGTCATTAATTCACAACACCCAAATAATTCCCAAAATCCTCTCCCTCACAATATTTCTCTCACTAGAAATCCTCCATTGAAGAAGAACAAGAACTTGAAGACTAGGGCTCAAGAATCCATCTTCTCAACTCCAATTTGTGAGGAAATCTCCAATCAAGGTATGGGAGTCTTGATTCGTGGAAAGCTTCCTTCCATGAATCCCTTAAACTTTCAATTTCAATTAGTAGATTTTCCCAAAAACCTAACGTTTTTCAATCTAGTCATGGGTTCTTCCTAAAAACGATTTGAATGAGTTAATTGTCTTATATTATGATGGAATTATTGATTTATGGTGATTTTATAGTAAAGTACCCCATGAACCCAAGAATTTCCCCATGACCCCAATTTCATGAATTTGTGATGGGTGTATTGATGCAAGATGAATACTATAAATTGTGTCTATGGTATTTTTGTTATTGAATCTTGTTTTACCTATGCCTAATGTAGTATTTCTAGGTGTGATTGTGAGACATGATTCATGACCCTTGAAGGGTAAATTATGAAGGTTTGTACATGTTGATGAAAGTTGTGTATGAACTTATGATTCACTTAGAAAGTGAAGATCCTATGACTATTGTGTAAATTGTGGTATTGTTGAAAGATCATTCTCCCCTTACCCTTACACATGATTATGTATGAATTGTCTAGGATGATGATAATGTTGTTGTGTTGATTGAAAGGCTATTCTCATGAAACACTATGAATATGATGTGAAAGGTTTACTCACATGTTAATGATGATTCTAAGGTTGAAAGTTAATTCTAACCTAGATGAATCTATGAGCTATTTTATGAGTTGTATTAAATGAAGGGAAAAACATTCCTTCACACGTGTAAATGCAATTCAAGACTAATTATGTATAATTTGGGAAATAATGCTTAGCACCGAGTGGATATGGAAAATGAGGTAGAGGCCCTCCCGTCAATACAATAGGCCAGGTCATCTAAATTATTCACATGAGATGGAAGCTCATTCGCCAATACAATAGGTTAGGTTTCTAGAAGCAATCTCCCTATCCCATAACTATGTGCCCACACAGGTCTTTAGCTAGTGGATCCACCTAAAGCTAATACATTTAGTTCTACCTTAGGCACACGAAATCGTATTCCATGTAGCTCACATGGTCTCTGTCGGTTATGGCTATTTTCCCTATATGACAAGATAATGAATATGACACGAACTATACTTATGACTTATTGATGAGCTTTACTTAGTAGGAGTGGGGGTATGTGACTTCACTTTTACATTGCACAAGTAGACTTTGAAGAGGGGTTGTGGGATGGTTTCTTATGCTATGATAAGATATGAATGTATGTTGGATGGGTTGTTGCTATGGATGACTTTCCTTATGTTCAAAGTTAATGTACATGACTATTTCCTTGTCTATGAGTATTGACTAAGATGAGGTCTATGTATGTTATGGATGACTAGGGTGGCCTCAAAGGAGTACTTAGTGTGGTTGGTATTATGGGATCCCAATCATACATTGCACAAGTACAACTTAAGGTTACTAAAAGATGGTTCTATTATGTTACAATGTCTTTACTTGATAAATGTGATTATGACTTGTGTTTTACATTAAAAGTGCATGGTGATTCTCAAACTTGGCAAAAGCATAATTTTTAACCAAAATGTCCTTTTTATCATATTTTAAGGATTTTATGCATGCTTCCATACTTAGTAATATTTGTGCTAACCCCTACTTCTTCGACATTTTTTAAAAGTGTAGGTTCCGGCTAGGTGAAGTGTACGTCCTTTCTTGACAAAGGCTTGGATTGCTTATCTCCAAGACTTGTGGTGAGTCCTCATGGTTCGAGGACAAGATGTCATTCACTTCTAGTTGTTTTCTTATAGACTACTTTTGAGACTCTATTGTAACCCTATTGATATTCATTATAGTAGATGGTTAATGAGACAGTCTAGACTTCGCTTTTGATTTTAATAAAAAGACTTCGATTGTAAAATTTTAAATTCCACATCATTTTTATTTCCTATGTTTAAGTATGCTAAGGGCTTGTATGAGACCCCTTTGGGGTCAAGTACGCCGTGTTGCATCTAAGGGGTACCCCTGGGTTGTGACAGAGAATCGATCTAAGCGTGGTCTGAATGCTGAGTACCTGAACCTACATCATGAAAGGATGTAGAGCAAAGTGTGCGTTAGTACTTGTAATGTATTGAGCATGCAGGATATAGATACCAAGCTGAACAAACATATATAAGTTGAAACAAGGCACAACTGAGCAAGAATGTACATACTAAAAAGCTAAACTGAATTCAATAACCAAGTGCTAATCATAAATATGACATTCCCAACTGAATACTGAAGTATATACTTAAAACATGGTCAAATTCACTAAGAGTCTGATTGTGGGAGCTACTATTAACTAACATAAAACAGTGTGAGCTAAATATGGAGTCCGATGTATACGCCCTATCGAGAGGACCCAATATACCTTGCCAGGGACATAAAGGCATGATTGACGTGATCACTAAATCTGATGCCCAACAAAGGGGACTTATAATCCTACGGGGGCACGTAATTCTAAGACTATGAGGGTACATTGAACCCTAGTCCAACTCGGTGTTAAGTCGACTCCGAACTGAATAAGTATATGACTGAAGTGTAACTAAAATATTGGCTTACTGATAGCTCAAATACTAACATACAAATCTCAGAATGCAACATTCATATAATGATAATGCAACAATCGAAACTGGAGCATGATTATACGTTTAACTGACCTAGCATGTACAATTCATGAACTAAGAGAATCTGCACAACTAGGATTCTGAATTTCACACAAGGAATTTAACAAACCTTCCAAGAAACATGTTATTTAGATTATAGATACCATAACAACTGAAATCATAAAAATCTCCTAAGATTTTACAAACCCTAGGTATAAACAAGATATGAAGAATCAAGGATCTGATTGAATTCTAGGGATCTAGTAGATGAAAGGAACCCAATAGTGAAATCCCACATATCCGATGACGAAATCTACGGAGCAATCCTTCAATTTCGGGGATGAAACTTAAAGAAAATCTATTGCATGTGCTTGATAGGGTTGTCAACTTTTCTCTCTTTTTTTGCTCTAATTTGGATGAATTTTGGTGATTAATGATTTTGGTTATAATCATAATTGATTATTAGGCTTAAACTGAGTAAAACGATGTAGTTTAAGTTCCCAAAGCACAGGGGAAAGACCAAAACGACCCTGACTTAATAGCTAACGAAGCCATGACAGACCTTGGACTGACCGACAGACCGTGTACTGACCGACAGTCTGTCCTGGTAGGGCGTCGTTTGGCGTCTAGGACTAGGTTCTGAGGGGCACGATCCACAGACCTGGACCACAGATCATGGGCCCACCTACGGTGCATAGGTCCGTCCGTGGGTCGTGATTTTTCTGGGAATTTTTTGTGGCCAACCCACGGACCCTACCAACGGTCCGTGGTCCAAGCCATCAGCCATAGTTTGGCCTCCGTCGGTGGCACCTGTAAGTTCTAAAAAATCTGCACTTTGGTCTTTCTCAAATCCGGGGTATTATAGAAATATTTGGAGAGGAGATTTGGTTTTCTTTTGTGAATTTGGAAGAATGAAATGAATGGGTTAATTTGGAGGTTGAAAAAGCTTATATAGGGGGTCTTAGTGAAGGGTATAACGATGTAGTATATGAACTAGTTAATTGGGAAAACACCCAGCTGCCCCTAACATTAACTGCCGAACCCTGACCCACGACCCACCATTGACGGACCGTGGACTGACCAACAATCTGTCCTGCACACTCGTTGGTGCTGGTCAGAGACTTTTGGCCTAACCTACGATTCCTGGACCACAGACCGTGGACACACTAATGGTCTATAGGTCCAGTCGTGGTCCATGTCCTGGACAACTTATTGGTGGCCTTTCCACATGCCTACCTACGGTCCGTGGTTCAACCCACGGGCTGTGGCTGGCCTACGTGGATGGCACCTGTAAGTTCTGAAATTTTACTAGTCTTCCCTCTTTCGAATTAAATCTGGGGTGTTACAATATCTCCCCCTTGGGACCATTTGATCCTCGAATGAGATTTAAACTGGCTCTAAAAAGGTAGGAGAGGAACTAACAACCCAACCTACAATGTAATGCATACAACCAAGGAGGAACTACCAACTCAAAGCTAGGACGTTCTCAAAACATCATCAAAGGGGTGAAACTAACTCTATCGGCCCAGTATGCGTGCAATGCACATAAGCAAAAAAACAACATCAAATCCAAGCTAATCATACTCAAATGTATTACAAGGAAGTAGGAACTACATCTACCAACCAAATATGCATGAAATGTCAAAATTACTCATGTTCAAGGAGGAACTACCTTATCTAAGCTAAAAGCATGCTCAACACAATCTCATGGAGCTAATAGGAAATTCGATCTCAAAATCATAGCTAAAGCATATTCATCAATTCATCTCATGAAGTCTATAGGCAACTCATACTCAATGCACAACAACATGAGGAAAATCAATCATGTAAACTCTTTTTCTTTCAAACCACAAGATTTCATGAACATGCAGCACATAAGGAAATCATTGAAGCAGATAAAAGCACATGACTCCCAAAACAAAGGACAAACCAAGAGGAACTCTTTACCTCAAGCTAGGATAGGAGTATAAGGAAAGAGATGAGGATATTGGGACATCATATCGGCCTCGGCCTCCCAAGTAGCACCCTCAACTAACTGATTCCTCCGCAACACTTTCACGGAAGTTATTTCTTTGTTTCTCAACTTCATGACTTTCCGATCTAGAATCTCTACCGAAACTTCCTCATAAGAAAGACTCTAGTCAACTCCCAACCCTTTTAAGGGAACTATGGATGTCGAGTCTCCAACACACTTCTTAAGCATAGAGATATGGAAAACAAGATGCACTGACGCCAACTTATTTGGCAAGTCTAACTCATAAGTAACCTTACCAACACGCCTCAAAATCTGATATAGGCCTACATATCGGGGACTAAGTTTCCCCTTCTTACCAAACCTCATTACACCCTTCATCGGTGAGATTTTCAAGTAAATCCAATCATAAACATCAAACTCTATATCCCTTCTTCTCACATCAGCATAGGACTTTTGCCGACTTTGAGTCGTTTTTAACTTTTCCCTTATAAACCGAACTTTCTCCATGTCCTCTTATACCAATTCGGGACCTATAGGGAAACTTCACCCAACTCAAACCATCCTATAGGAGATCTACACATCCTACCATATAAGGCCTCAAATGGATCCATATTGATATTTGAGTGATAACTGTTGTTGTAAGCAAACTCAATCAATGGAAAATGGTCGTCCCAATTACCCTTAAAATCGATCACACAAGCCCTTAACATATCTTCCAAAGTTTGAATAGTACAATCCGTTTTCCCATCGGTTTGGGGATGAAAAGTCGTGCTAAGCTTAACCTTAGTGCCAAGACCCTTTTGGAATGACTTCCAAAACTAGGAAGTGAATTGGATACCACGATCAAAAATAATGGAAAAGGGCACGCCATGCAACCTTACCACTTCTCTCAAGTACATCTTGGCATAGTCCTCCACCAAATAGGAAACCGAGACGGGAAGGAAATGAGCTGATTTCGTCATCCGATCTACTATCACCCAAATAGAGTCATGTTATCACCGGGTGCGAGGCAAACCAACTATAAAGTCCATATTCAAGTCTTCTACTTCCAAGTAGCAATGCTAATGTCTTGGGATAAACCTCCCGATTTCTGATGCTCAACCTTCACTTGTTGGCAATTTGGAAATTTAGCCACAAATCCCACAATATCCTTCTTCATTCCATTCCACCAATAGACCTCCCATAAATCACTATACATCTTGATGTGGGCTACTATCAAAATCTATTCCCTCAAGTCTTCCACTTTTGGAACACATAAACGACTTTGGTATCTAAGTACATCATCTCCCCCTTGGGAGAAAGCCTCAATAGATTTCTTAAGCACCGCCTATTTCAATTCTACCAAAATTGGATCAAGACCTTGCTTGGCTATCACATCCTCCACAAAAGACGATTCAAAACCATTGTGAACCATAGCACCACCCTTGGTGGAGTGCACTAATTGAACACCTAAGCAAGCAAAATTATGAACATCTTGAACCAACACTTTTTTATCTTCTTTAATATGAGCAACACTACCCATAGATAACCGACTAAGAGCGTCCGCTACCACATTAGCTTTACCGGAGTGATAAGGAACACTCATGTCATAATCCTTCAACCACTCAAGCCAACTCCTTTAGCAAAGATTCAAATCTTTTTGATTAAACACATATTGCAAACTCTTGTGGTCGGTAAACACAACTACATGATCTCCATACAAATAGTGTCTCCATATCTTTAAGGCAAATACGACCGCTGCTAATTCAAGGTCGTGAGTGGGATAATTCTTCTCATGGATTTTAAGTTGCCTTGAGGCACAGGCAATAACTTTCCTATTTTGCATAAGCACACAACCTATCCCAATTCTCGAGGCATCACAATAAACCATAAAACCATTCGTCCCTTCCGGTAAGGTCAACACCGAAGCAGAAGTAAGTCTATCCTTGAACTCTTGAAAACACTTTTCACATGCTTCGTACCATATGAACTTAGCCTTTTTTTTAGTCAAAGCCATTAAAGGAGAGGCAATTGAAGAGAAACCCTTAACAAACCTTCTATAGTTACTGGATAAACCCAAGAAACTTCGAATATATGAAGGAGTTAGAGGTCTAGGCCAACTCTTGACCACATCCGTCTTCTTAGGATTTACCTCAATACCCTTACTCGAAATAATATGTCCAAGAAAAAATACTGAACCTTAACCAAAATTCACATTTGCTAAACTTTGCGAAAAGTTGTTGGTCCTTCAGAATTTGCAACGCAATCCTCAAATGATCAATATCCTCATCCTCTCTTCTTGAGTAGATCAAAATATCATCAATGAACACAATCACAAACATGTCAAGGTATTGTCTAAACACCCTATTCATCAAATCCATAAACGCCGCCAGAGCATTAGTCAACCCAAATGACATTACCAAAAACTCATAATGACCATACCGAGTTTGAAAAGCCGTCTTCGGAATGTCATCATCTTTCACCCTCAATTGGTGATAACCCGATCAAAGATCAATCTTAGAGAAATAACTCGCTCCTTTAGTCAAATAAATCATCTATCCTTGGAAGAGGATATTTATTCCTAATGGTCACCTTGTTCAATTTTCGATAATTGATACACATACGAAGAGAACCATATTCTTTCTAACAAAAAAAACTGGAGCACCCCATGGAGAGATCTCAATCGGATGAAACCCTTATCCAACAAATCCATCAATTGTATCTTCAACTCCTTCTATTTTGCCGAAGAAATATGATAATGACGAATAGAGATAGGTTGCGTAACTAGGATAAGGTCAATACTGACTATTTCCCGCTCAGGAGGAATACCGAGTAAATCATTTGGGAACACTTCCAGAAACTCATTAACAATGTGGCCCGACTCAAGAGAAGGGGTTTCAAAATCTACATCCCTCACCCTAACTAGATGGTAAAAGCAACCCTTAGATATCATATTTCTAGATTAAAGGTAAGAAACAAACTTACCCTTAGGCATAGAATTTCCCCCCTTCCACTCTAGGATAGGCTCATTCGGGAACTAAAACTTGACTACACGGGTTCTACAATCAATAGAAGCATAGCATGTGTGTAGCCAATCCATACACAAGATAACATCAAAATCTAACATATCAAGCTCCACCAAGTCAACTAGAGTAACTCTATGGGACAAGGAAATGGGACATTTTCTATAGACTCTCTTAGCCACAATAGAATTACCAACTGGAGTAGAGACAGAAAAAGGTTCTAACAACACATCCAAAAGACATCAGACCTCAAAGCTACATATGGCATCACAAAAGACAAGGTAGCACCGGGATCAAGTAAAGCATAAACACCAAGTTGGAAAACTTTCAACATACCGATAACCATATCGGGAGAACCCTCTTGTTCACCTCGAGTCTGAAGTGCATAGAAACGATTTTGCTTAGGAACATTGAAACCCACACCACTAGTAGTAGCTTTCTTGAACTCTCTTCCTTTAGTCGTAAGCATTGGGCAATCCCTCATTTTGTGACCACTCTTACCACAACTAAAGCAACCATCTGTGCCGGCTAGGCACTTACCCTCGTGCTTCCTTCCACACTTAGTACAATTAGGCCTAGGCAATGAAGATCCACTAGCATTACCTCCTTGATTCTTAGGGTTAAACACCCTATCTTGGTTGAACTTAGGAGGAGCATTGGAGGAAGCTTGACTGGAAAACTTTGGTCGAAATCTAGGATGACCTTGTCCATCGCGCCTTGCATTATAGAAATTTCCATCCCTGGTCTTAACCCTTTTTACCTAGACTTTTCCTTAAGTTTCTCCTCCCCAATTAGTTGTGCATGCACCATGAGACGAGAGATGTCCATGTCATTAATTATCATGGTGGTTCGGCACTCTTTAACCACTATTTCGGACACACCCAACAAAAACTTACTCATCTTAGTCCTCAAATCCGCAACCATTGATGGAGCATAATTAGACAATTGAGTAAACTTTAGAGCATATTCCCTCGCACTCATACCTCCTTTTCGAAGGTTAATGAACTCAAGCACCTTAGCTTCCCTCATCTCAAGGAGAAAGAACCTATCAAGAAAAGTGCCCTTAAATTTTTCCCAATCAAGAGGACCCGCATCTTCCGGCCTCCCTTCGTTCCATTGGTTATACAATATTTGAGCCACACCTTTTAGTTCATAAGTGCTTGATACACTCAAATTACACCACCTTAAAGAAGTATAAGCGTCGATCCTACGAGGAATATGGTCCAGACTTAAACTTAACTCACTATTATATCCGTTTAGTCAAACTATTTCTGAGACAAGTAAACAATTGTAAGCAAGTAACAGATTATTGATTAAGTAACAAGCAAGCTAGATTCAAACTTTGAATTATCAATATGAGAGAGAAACTAGGGTATATGTGTTCCCAGAAGCTCTTAACACACTACTCCGAATAATAGTAATCTTTTCCTAGTGTTTTACATGCAAAGTTGGTAAGTTAGGTATACCTAAGTGATTGGTCCTCCAAATAGGGAATTTCACCTCTCACCTTGGTCCGGCTACGGGTGTATGCTTTAGTAACCCTTACCTTTACCCCATATTAGACATCACATCAATGTATGACTTAGTTTTCACCCTCGCACCAATTGACATTAGACTATTAGATAGCATCTACTAAATCTCTATTGTCAAAAAAAAATTCTCATTAACTACGTCCTTGGTCTGGCAAGTAGCAACAAGGAGAGTTCTAATGCGTGCACTCGTTAAAAAGACTTCTAAGAGAAATAATTAACGATACATGCATAAACACTATTCAAGAATTACTTAATTATTATTCATACTTTGTTAATTGATCATGGTTCCCACAATCCTAGTTGTGGATTTAGCTACTCATGCTTGAGAGTTCACAATTCATGTTTGAGAAGAAAGAATTTATGAACTTACAATTAGAATAGATGAAACCCGAAATCTTCAATTGAATTGCAAAGTGAAAATCTTATAAAACGAAATCCAGAAATCAAATTATTAAAGTTTGCAAGTTAATTCCCCAAAAACACCAAAACTAAGAGTTTACAATAATGTCTAACCCCAAAAACGAGGTTTATGACTCCAATTTATAGAAAACAAGTCCTAAATAAAAAGGAAACAAAATAAGGAAATAAGTTGTCTGGACGTGGCTTATGTTGACGACACGACCTACGGACTGTGGGTCGACCTATGGTCCGTAGGTCACCCTCTGTGGTTCAACACTTAGAACTTTTCATCAGGTACTGGAACCTTCAAATTGCAGATCATCACCGACGGATGTATAGGACGGACCATGGGTCGACCTACGGTGTGTCGTCTTGTTCCGTGGTTCCACACTTGTCAAACTTCCCTGATGTTCCACCTATAATGCCTCACCCACGGTCTGTGGACTAGTCTATGGTCCATCCTGGCACTCCATGGGTTGAGTACTGGAACTCAACTTTTCATACCAAGACTTACGACTGACCACCCACGGCCCGTCAATGGACCTACAGTCCGTGGGTGGCTACGTTGATGGGTACTTCTGCACTTTTAAGCTCCACATCTTCATCAACCGCCTCCAAGCCTATTTGCTGCAAACATAATAAATAAAACATTATTTTTATTACAATATATCCCTAGACACACACAACTTCTAAGTGAAATGCATCAAAAATACCGTAAACTCATGGTATATCAACACCCTCAAATTAAACTTGTTGTTTGTCCTCAAGCGACACACTAAAACTCTAAACGACACTTATGTAGAAGCAGACATACAAACTCAAGCAATCACATGGCCATTTCAATCCATTCCATTTCCTTAGTGCAAATCTTTTCATTTAGACTCAAATCTAAATCATACGGATCAAAACATGCCATAGATCGACCATCATACATTACAACATACACCTTTTTCACAATCAGCAAGGTATCAATTCTCCAACAATGTAACTAGTGCTTTCACTTCAAAAAAGAAATATTTTTTCACACACAATAGATATGACTTTCAAGCTTTAGGATTCATTCAACACTCATGCTCAGAAGTTACTTCAAGTACAGTTAGTTCTCAATATCATAGGGTTTGCCCTTATTTTCACTGCTTAGACACTCCAAATTAGGTGTTAGGATCACTATAGGACTTTCTTAGCTTGTAATGTAGGCTCAGGGTCAGGTAGGGTACATATGGGTACTTTTTAGTGACTTTCTGCCCTCCTTGACATTACATTGGCTTTTAACCTCTCTTCTCAACCAATTCTTGACATCTTTTTATTTTTCTGCTCTTTCCCTTGATTCTTTTTCACACAGATGTGACTTTTGACTTTATAGCTCTTATTTTTCACTTTCTTGTTTTTCTTTATTTCTTTCAGCACTTT
The DNA here is from genome assembly GCA_036250505.1 of Solanum acaule. Taxonomy (NCBI): domain Eukaryota; kingdom Viridiplantae; phylum Streptophyta; class Magnoliopsida; order Solanales; family Solanaceae; genus Solanum; species Solanum acaule. The sequence goes on along the minus strand of JAJOOR010025300.1, from coordinate 7,491 downwards.
TGTTATTCATCTTTTTGCTTCTTTTGCACAAAGTCACGTCATTTTCTATCTTTTCTTTTTCTCTCTTCAACACAAAACTCTTTTCATAGCCTTTTTCTTTTGGTTTTCCTTTTTCATAGCCACCCTCAACTTTTGTATTTTGCATGCGTTGAGGTGCACAATATTTGATGTCGGACCAGGGCCAAGATCAAGGTAACTTTTTGAATTAGCCACCCTCAACATAGGCTTGTTTCCTAAGTCAAGGTGCATATGTCCAGGGAGGGACCGGGGCCAAGACAATTATTTAAGGGAAGGTGAATTAGGTGTGTTGAAAAAAGTGGTCTACATTTGGCTCAAACATTTGGATCAAGGGGAACATTTATTTCTTTTGGTTGAATCATTTACACTTGAGTGGACTTATTTGAACAAGGACCTATGATCATTTCCCAACTTCTAGCCTAGATTATCTTAGTAGGACCAACGAAGGAAGTTCTAGATTGGCACACACTGTATGAGCATTCAAACTTTTCTCACACACACTTGGCACATTGTTTCATTATTAGATTATTAGATTACCCAGTTCAAGTTTTATCTTAAGTCATGAGGTCAAATCGGTTCCTTATCATGTCATACTTAGATCCAGCACATTCAACTCATCAAGCCTAAAGATCTAGCACATTTCAAACTTTTTTGGAGGGATATCAATTTTTCATGTTTTTTATGCCATCATGCTTTCATTCTTCTACTTACCTCTACATATACATTCGTAAAACATGCCGATTCAACAGAAAGTAAAGCGATATCTTGGGGGAAAAGAACACAGGCAACAAAACCCCAAGGGAGAATTATGAGTTGGGTTACTCAGACTTCACCCAATCACTCACAATCCATTTACCCCACCCCTAACAAAATAAGGTGCAATTGTCCCCAATACACAAAAATCAAAAACAAAAAATAGGGTGAAGAAAACCTGTGGCGCATATGCGCCGAAGACCCCTTAAGAAGCAGGTGGGTCCGATTTCTAAGAGCCCGCTAGATAAACTCTAGGAACTCTATCAATAGAGCTCTCATCAACTAATGTAGCACCCTCAGTAGTGCTCACACTACTAGATGGGACAATATCCACCTCACGGGACTGTTGATGTCTCATCTCCTCATCAAGGATAGATTCCCTCTGGCCTCCTTAAACTGCTGGCACTCCTACTTCCTCAAACGTCGAGCCTTCTCAGTATCAGCAGTGTGGTCATAGTAGTAGTGCTTCCCAGTAGCACGGGAGAAATCTGGTGGCGGCATGGTATCGCCGAAAAGAGCAGTAATCACTACCTCATCCTCGGTACCGCAGGGGCAGACTCTGGTACCTCAGCAGCAAGGGCTAATAGGGCAGCAACACCAGCACGAAGGCTAGCCAACTCCTACTGGAAGGTGGTCACATCAATGGTCGGGGCTGGCTTCTCCAATACTCTCAACTCAAAGAAATCCAAGCGCTTATGAACGACCTAAACCTTCTGGTCCATCATCTACTCTATCCTCACCTTTGAATCCACAATAGAACGCTTCATCCATGGCTTCATATGCTGAAACAAAGTGGCCATCTGTGTCTCCAACTTCTGAACTCGAGATAGAGAAATGGCAATGGACCCTGAAGAGGGAGTGGATTAGGATGAGCTAGGGGCCTGACTGGTGGCCGAAGACGGTGGAGCCTGAGTGTGTGCTATAGGGGCCGGAATAGTGGTGTCCTCGGCCTGCATATGCTCAACATCTACAGAAATATCATCACCCAAAGGTGGTACCTCAACTTGTAGCTCTCTCCAAGGTGCAACAAGGTTGGCCTCATCCCGAATGAGGCCAATGTCCAAAGTCTTGGTCGCATCAAGCAACCAGTCACAATGCCAAACGAGAACAGAGGCATCCCTACAGATTTGGAAAATCAAACACAGGAAAGGTAGGGTGGTGGTTGCCTTAAAGGCCCTCTCATGGATCTCCACAATCAGGATGTGGGCAACATCAATCTCCAAACCCGCCATAATGGCTGCCAACATCACAGTACGGTCCCATGTAACCATATTGTCTGGCTAAGTCAGGGACAGTTTGTTCCTCACCAACAACCAGAACAACTTCACAGCGAAGCTCAGTGTAGCCTTCCTAATACCCAGGCTAGGATTCTGAACCCAATCAGCACGCTCCCATCCACAACAATGTGTCGTGCCAGCTACCTCAAAAAAGCCTCCCTCTAATCAGTATCTCTCTAGAAGGACCCGCTCTAGATAATGCTTATTCGGTAGTCATATTTTGTCGTATTAAGGGGCAGAGTGAGGGCTGGGCCATATAGAAACTTACAAATCGTGACCTCTGATATGTTGACTGTGCAACCCTGCACTAATACGGACTGAAGTGGTGACTGAGCAATGGTCTTGTCCTGTTTAGAAATGGAATTTGTGACGGTGGAAGCATAAGAGGCATAAAACTCACTATCAATCTCCTCATTGTATTTCCCGGGGCTCTATGCCATCCACTCGCATCGGTGTCGCCAGAAGAGCTCATTAATAGGTGGTGCAATGTAGAGGCTACCTGTAAGGACCATGTGCTCCTCAGTGATAGTCTGAGTCATCTACTGGTGCTCATTCATCATCGTGCCATTCTTATAAAGCTGATACTGGCTAGGGACACAACATCTGTTCGGCTCATCAGCCTTGGGAGTAGGCTCAACACTGGTGGGTACCGGGCAGTCGCCTATGCTATCGGTGTCTATCGAAGAAGCAGTATTGCCGCTAGGACTAGAGCCGGACTGCGACTTTGAGCCAGGCTGTGCTGCGATCTGTATGGCCCCCTTCTCAGACTAGCAGTGTCCTCGTCGGAGCTAACCTACTGGGCTCTATTCCAAGTAGTAAAGGGGTAGTGGGAGAGATCCTAGTGTTGGGTGGAATATACTCGGTGTCTTCAGTGTCGTCCTCAATGATCATACATTTGGAAGGAGCAACGGATTTGGACTTACCCTTTGTAGCATAGGTTGGAGCTTTCTTAGGGCTATGGTACCTGTGGAAGCTTAGTTAGTACCAAAACAGGGCAATAAGACTCATGAAATTAATTTAGAACAAGAATCGAACCCAAACAAAAACTCAAAAAAATTCCAGGCAGTAGCTGAACTGTTGACCCACGGGAGGTACCTACGGTCCGTCGATGGAACGATGGCTCGTCGTTCCCCTGCGTAGGTTAGTGGACCTAAAGCTGGGTCTCTGATGTGGGAACCACTGATGTGATGAACGGTCTGTCGATAGATCGACGGACCGTAGTCCACACCATGGTTCTACACTTAAGAAATATTGTGCTCCCTACTAGTCCACGTACCTCGACCTACGACCCGTGTGTCATTTTTGTGCCAGGTTTTAGACTTTCAACTCACACTCAATGCCATATTTCATTAAACACACAATCACACTAGGCCTATACATGCATTTCAACATATGTTTTGGTAGTTCATCATCCTTGAGGTTGTGATCATTCAATTTATTCACTTTTACACTTATCCATTGAACAACCCTAAGTGAAAACTTCCAATTTAGACCTATAAATCGATTTATGTTGTTTTAAGTTATAACACACTCACATACTATCATTCCAAGGGTTTTTTCTGACTACAATTCAACATTCAAATAGGAGATTTACAGCCCAAGGTCAAGTTCCAACTTCGTGACTTCATAATTTAAACAATGAATAGTGAATTCAAAGTTAGGGTGACATCATTTACCTTACAAGTAATCGAAGTGGGTGAGAGTGTTAGTGCAATGAACTCATTGAACCTTTGCAAGCCTTTTGACATTGAACCCGGACTGTGGAATCGCTGGAGAAGAAGAATGGACATGGGGACTGATTTGGGAGAGAAAAAGGAAGTTATGGGATCTGTGGAATTGATGTGGGGGATGATATAAGGGTTATGAGAGTGATTTTGGGGATTTAGAAGGTTGAAAGCGGTTGAGAGGGAATTTTAGAAGTGGGGGGATGTTTTTGAAATGAAAGATTTTTTATTAAAAGGGGTCCTGGTCGGGTCAGGCAGAACCCTAACTTTGGACCCATGAGACCCCGTCGACGGTCCGTGGGTCGACCTACGGACCGTGGGTTGGATCTGTAGGTCACTCTGACACTTGGAAAAAATTGGAAGGTTACCTGGGATCTACGGACGCCATTCACAGTCCGTGGATTGACCGACAGACCGTCGATGGGGTCCATAGATCACTGCACAGCTATTTCTGCAGATTTTGCCTTTCGTCCCTCCACACATAGCAACCATTAGAACTTTCTTATTTACATTTTATAGACACTTTTTAGACACGGACCCTATTCTATATCTATCCAACAATAATATAAACATAAAAACACCTAGCTAATGAGCTACAAAAAAATCAAAATAAAAGAAGAAAACTCTTATATCGGAAAGAAAATCCTATAGTTGGCTAGATTGTACATCTTAGGTTTCCTCCCAAGCAGCGCTTGATTTAACGTCGTGGCATGACGCAGACATCTTGATTACTCAGACTCCATCAAGATAATAGGCCTCAATCACTTCTTGCACACTCTCAAATTTCCCAATGTAGACCTTGATCCTCGACCCGTTCACTTTGAACCGTGTTCCCTCCTTGTTCTTGAGCTCGACCGCTCCATGTGGAAATACTTGCGTGACACTTGAGCTTGCCAGGAAATAAGCACAACCTTGAGTTGAACAAAAGCACCAAATCACCCACAAAAAATTCACGATTTTCAATCTTTTGATCATGATACTTCTTCATTTTCTCCTTGTACAAGGCTGAACTTTCATATGCTTTTAGGCGAAACTCATCAAGCTTATTCATGTCATTCAATATTTGACTTGATGTGTCACCCCAATCCAAATTCAACTTCTTTAGCAACCACATAGCACTATGCTCTAGCTCTACCGGCAAATGGCATGACTTCCCATAAACAAGTTGGTAGGGGGACATACCTATGGGAGTCTTGAATGCGGTGTGATAGGCCCATGGAGCATCATCAACCCTTCTTGACCAATCAGTTCTATTAGCATTCACAGTCTTTGCAAGGATTTTCTTTATCTCTATGTTTGACACCTCAACTTGCCCACTAAACTGCGGATGGTAAGGAGTAGCTACATTGTGACGAACTCCATATTCTCTAGCAACTCCTTGAACAACTTATTACAAAAGTGAGAACCTCCATCGCTGATAATCACCCTAGGTGTACCAAATTTGGAGAAGATACTCTTTTTTAGGAATGCGGTAACACTCTTTCCCTTGTTGTTTGAAAGCGCAATTGCTTCCACCCATTTCGATACATAGTCAACCGCAACAAGAATATACTTCATCCATGTGATCTGACAAATGGACCCATGAAGTCAAGGCCCCAAACATCAAATAACTCAATCACCAAAATTGGATTCATATGTAGAACTTGCTTCTTTGAAATTCCTCCTTTTCTTTGGCAACGGTCACAAGACTTGGTGAAATCATGAGCATCTTGGTGGATGGTAGGCTAGTAATACCCACACTGCAAGATTTTATGAGCAATCTGAATACCACTATGATGCCCATCAATAGATGAATGACACGCCTCTAGTATACTCATCATCTCAACCTATGGCACACAGCGACGAATAATCCATCAGCACAAATATGAAACAAGTAAGGCTCATCCCAAAAGAACTTTTTCACATCATGCATAAACTTTTTCCTTTGGTGAAATGAAAAATCCGATGGAACCAAATCGCTTGCCAAGAAGTTAGCAAAATCTGCGAACCAAGGGATAAGATCATAAGAAGCAACCAATACATGTTCGTCTGGGAATGCATCATTTATTTCAGACCCATCTCCTAACTTGAGCATAGCTTCTTCCTCCAATCTAGACAAATAGTCGGCAACCTAATTTTCTGTCCCCGTTCTATCTTTCACCTCAAAATCAAACTCTTTAAGCAACAATACCCATCTAATCAACCTCAGTTTTGCATCATTTTTAGCCATCAGATACCTTAATGCAGAATGGTTAGTATACACTATGACCTTAGTACCAAGAAAGTAGGATCAAAATTTCTCGAATGTGAAAACCACAGCAATAAGTTCATGTTCAGTCACCGTATAGTTCTTTTGAGCCACATTCAGATCTTTGTTGGCATAGTAAATTGGATGAAGAATTTTCTCTTGCCTCTGTCCGAATACCACACCAAGTGCCACCTCACTCTCATCACACATCACTTCAAATGGTTGCCCCCAATCCGATGAAATAATGATAGGTGATGATACTAACCTTGCTTTCAAATCTCCAAATTCTCTCAGACAAGCATCATCAAAATCAAACTTACACTCCTTTTCGAGTAGTTTGCACAATGGGTGTGCAATTTTTGAGAAATCTTTCATAAACCTCCGATAAAAATCTGCATGCCTAAGAAATCTTCTAACACCTTTAACAGAGATAGGTGGTGGAAGCTTTTCTATTACCTCAATTTTAGCTCTATCAACCTCAATACCCTTCTCAGAAATTCGATGACCCAGAACTATACCTTATTTCACCATGAAGTGGCACTTTTCCCAATTGAGCACAAGATTGCACTCTTCACATCGTTTCATTACCTCGGTCAGATGCATCAAACAACCATCAAATGAGTCACCTAACACAGCGAAATCATCCATAAATACCTCAATCATGTCCTCCACCATATCTGAAAATATCGACATCATACACCTCTAAAAAGTCCCTAGAGCATTACACAACCCAAATGGCATCCTTTTGAAGGCGAAAGTCCCATATGGACATGTGAAGATGGTTTTCTCTTGATCTACCGGAGCTATGGAGATTTGATTCTATCCCGAATATCCTTCTAGAAAGCAATACCAACCCTTACCAACAAGACGATCCGCATTTGGTCCATGAACGACATCGGGAAGTGATCTTTTTCTGTCCAGTCATTTAGCTTGCGGTAGTCCATGCATACCCTCCATCCAGTCACTGTCCTCATTGGGACTAGCTCATTTTTCGCATTAGGAACCACAGTAATCCCACATTTCTTAGGTACACACTGAACATGACAAACCAAACTACTATCTGCAATGGGGTATATGATTCCAGCATCCAACCATTTGATGATTTCCTTTTTGACTACCTATTGCATAGGTGGATTAAGTCTCCTTTGGTTCTTAATACTTGGCTTGTTGTCTATCATGAGTTGGATTTTATGAGAAAAAATTCCAATAGGAATCCTAATAATGTCCGCAATAGTCCATCCAATACCCGCTTAAACCTCTTCAACTAAGAAACCAATGCCTTTACTTTTTCCCCACTTAGATCTGCAACAATGATTACCGGTAAAGTGCCATCTTTCCCCAAGAATACATACCTCAAATGAGATAATAGAGCCTTGAGCTCCAATTTTGGAGGCGCTTCTACAAATAGTTTTGCGGGCGGAGTGTCGCGGTTCTTAATATCTAGCTCCAATCCTTTTGGTTTGGAACGGAATTCAAACCTATCAAGTGCAGC
>JAJOOR010025299.1:0-25628 GCA_036250505.1 Solanum acaule | reverse complement strand
AATTTAGTACTACCAAAAAGTAATATTAAAGGGATATCAAGATTAAGACACTAAGTAAAAAATACTATAGGAACAACTTTAAAATAAAATACTCATCCACCAAACTGTCAGCTACCATATCATCACTTCCATGAATCCACTAACTACCAGCTCCCGATGTTTCATGTATCTATGCTGAAGAAATATCATGGTGATGTGAACTATATTATTCGTTAGGATTCAATCCTACTTGATGAGCATTTGTCTTATGAGGAGGAGCCTATAACTATTTTAGATAGGGGCGATCCGCAAGATGAGGTCAAAGGACATTTCGTATGTGAAGGTCCAACGGAAGAATCGTCCAGTTGAGGAGTCCACTTTGAAGACCGAGGATGATATGTACAGAAGATACTCTCACCTTTTTGTTGATTCAGATACCCTTTCTTACCCTCACTTTCTTTTGATCGTTTAAGGACGAAGGTGGGATAAATTGGTATCTGATGTAACGACCCATTAAGTCATTTTGAGTAGTAGAGATTCTTATTTCATAAATGACTCTTCCAATATATTTAAATGGGTATTTTGGACTATTTGTAACCAATTATATAATTAATGGGGTAATTTTAATAATTAATTTAGTTGGTGATTAAAGAAAATAGCATTAAAATTAGTAGCGGACCACTTTTACCACTTTTATAATTGGTCATGTATAATAATTAGGGAATAAATAATTTGTAGAAAGAATAATGGTTTGGGTGAAAAAGATGATGTCAAACTCATTGTGCATCGACGCCACATAAACACAAGGAGAATATAGAGACTTCAGGCAAATCAATCACGCCTCTTAAATCTTGTATTAAATTGTGGGTTGTTTCATCTTAATTATTATATTATGGCTAGTGAAAAAGGAAGTAGAAAAAGTGAATTGAAAAAGTTGGAAACAGAGTCACTGATGACAAATTGGAGTTGAGGGAATAATATTGTTATGGGATAATATATCAATGAAGTAGCATTTGGTTTGATAGTTGGGAGGGCATTATTAGTTATTATGATTTTATGGTGTTCGGTACTTTGAAGATAGGGAAGCATATAGAGTAGGTGTAGAAGCAAATTGAAATAATCTACTGCCAACACGTGGGTTCATAAGTTTTGAATAATTTAGTGGCTAATGTTTAGCTAAGGATTAAGAGGCAATTAATATATAAATTGTTTAAATTTTTCTTCTATGTTTCGAGACGATATTATTTGATCGGATGTCACGTTCCAACATGGTAACATTAAAGAAAAACATATTAAAATAACTTAATACACCCAATCTCAAGGAACCCATTTCCCAAAAGAGCATAATATGGAGGTCTGAGTCCTCATGTGTGTTCTTGATATTGTTGACCGATTATGTACGTACTTGCTTTGGTGCTATTGTAACTTATTCATGTTGTTTGTTGTGTGTCAGGTATAGTTGATTTTATACTATTACTTATTGCATATTAGTTTCTATTTTGGGTTGACCAATGATATCTACTCAGTACATGTTGCCCTGTACTGATCCCTACTCGTATTTTCTTCATTTTCTTTTGTGGAGTGCAACGAGTGTGCCAACGACTTTGACTCGCGCTCAACTCTATTAAGTTTTCAGTACATCAGATTTCAGGGTGAGCTATTTCTTCTAGCTGGTGTTGAATTCTCTCGGTCATGGCATGATGTCCTTAGCTTTCGAACATAGACTACTCTATCTATTTATTTTGGTGTCTTTTTATAGACCTAGACTTGATATTATGAGAGTAGACGCCCTTGATGTGATGACTTTCAGGTTTTTGGAATAGTATGTAATAGACTCTAGTGGATTTTGTTTTCACATTAATAAGTTTTCAGCTTCCGCATTATGGTTGCATTTCGTAAGTTGAACAATTAATATAAGTTGGGATTTGATTCGTTGGTTTGCCCATCTAGGAGTTTAAGTGTGGGTGTCACTCGTGATTCATTTTGGGTCGTGACATACATGTTCAAGATCAAACACTACAGTATCAAGGTTTTATATTCTTGACATCTTGATGAAGAAATGAACTGCTTAGAACATACTTGCGAAAAAAATATTTTAATAATATTATATTTTGAGGTGATACTTTTAATGAAAAAAGAATTTGAAAATTAAAAAAATCGTACTGATACCAAAGAGAAACCGATATGATTGGGATAATTTAAAAAAGTCTAATTTTGGTTATACATTATAAAATATCCAAAAAATTAAGATGATAGAATTTCTAAAAAATAACCGGTTAAACCGTTTCATTGACACCCTTAGGTACTAGGATCCACGCAAAGTTAAGTGTCTTTTTAAAAAACTGGTCTTACTTTAATAGGGTAGTAATATTTTTTTTCTACGAGCCTATTTGGATTGACTTAAAAGTTTGTAAACCTACTTTTAAGTCATTTTTAATTTTTGGAAGTGTTTAACATTGTTAAAAATAACTTAAAATAAATTTAAAATGACTTTAAAAAAGTTAAAAATAAAAGGTAGGTCTCCCCTACTTTTTAGTTTTTGATCTAAAAGCCATATAAGTTTGACTTTTTATTTTTTGACTTAAAAACTATTTTTGTAAGTCAACCCAAACGGGCTTTTAGAACTGATTTTAAGAAGGAAAAATTACTTGGATGAGTGCCTTTTAATAAATAATTACTGATTTTAGTGATACTTTTTATTTATTATCATTTATAGCAATACTATGTTAAATCTACAATATGTATTAAAAGTGAATTAAGTATGCAATATATATGTATTATAATTGTTTTTAAGAATATTTTAGGCTTGTTTGGTAATTAGTTGACCCATTGTATTTAAGTGTTATAAAATGTGTCATAAATGTATTATCCATCAATAAAACTTTTATTATATGTGAATAATAAATTGTTCTTTGTAATATGTATTAAAATTGTATTATAAATGTATTAAAAGTGATCAAGTGAAAAAAATTGTTATTCCTATAAATGATAAATATTTTTTTATTTAGTATATTTATGTAAGTTTCCCTTTTAAGAAGCTATTTTTTTTAAAGTTAAACCAAATGGACTTTCAAAAATAGAGTAGAAAGTACAAAGTGATCGAGTCTTGGACGGAGTATATATATATACTACCTGAAAAGTATAAACTCCTAAACTTGAATGTTGAATTACTATAATACCCCCAATTAAAAATACTAAATTTATTTTATTTATTAATTTAATAATATAAAAAGTAAATACCTTTTCACATTAAACGGTTGTGATTTTTTCAAAGGGTTGTGACTTTTTCGACGGGTTGTGACTTTTTCGATGAGTTGTTACTTTTCTAAAGAGTAGTAATTTTTCCAAAGGGTTGTGACCTTTTTCAAAGGGTTGTGCCTTTTCTGATGACTTGTGGCTTTTCCAACAGGTCGTGACTTTTCCGATGAGCAATAGCTTTTTCGAAAGGTTGTAACTTTTCTGATAAGGCACAATTAGCACCTATTCATACTACTATTTGTTAGCTATAAATAGAGGGCTTCCTCTCACTTTTAAACTACAATTTTTTTAAAGTTTTCTACTCCTCTTCTTCTTAAAAAATCTCAAGGGTTATTTGGAAAAGTTGATCAAGTTAAAAATTCAAAAAAATTCAAGGTACCACATAAGAAAGAGTCCGTGAATAAATTGTAGCAAATCACTCATCAATTCACACTCATATTTTTTTTCTTACGACTTTCATTAGTTAACAGTGACGAAAGTTGTGGGAAAGACAATAATAATAAACAAATGTGAAAAAAATCACATGATTTGGGTAAAATATTTCTTCTTTGTTTTTTTAGTTTTTATTCTTTCACCCTCAAACGAAGGAATTTCTTTCTAATTTTACTAAAAGAATGGGCATCAACATAGTCCATTGAATTATTAGTTTTGATGTTAAATCCACTATTTCAAAAATAGATTTTCACTTTTACTTATAATATGATAATATAATCATGATAATAATTAATTTTTAATAGATATGTATGTAAAATTGAACGGAGAAAGTAACGTGTTTGTGGGAAGAAATTTCAATCAAATAGAATATTATAGTAAATATAGCATGAACATATATTTTCATCTTCCTTCTTCATTGGCTATGTATTGTTCCATATATTTTCCTTTTTTATATTTGTATAGAGTATGCAATTTTTTAAGTATGCATTTCCTGTTATTTTGTGTTCATTTTCATTTTAGAAAATGTTATGTCACAAGATACACTCCTTGATAGCTATATAAAAATAGATAAGAAAATAGTGATTGGTCATAAAATATTCTTAAATCAAATTAAGGATTCTATAAATAACACTTTGAATTTTATACATCAATTAATTTTATTATTGAAATAGTTAAATATTTTCTATCACGATACAACTTCTATAAGATACTAGATACTTTCAGTAGACAACAACTATATGATATGTATGCGGTAGAAAAAAGGAGAAGACTACAATTCTACAAAGATAAGGTAGAAACTTAATGAAATGAATTTTTTTTCACCAAAGGTGATATTGTTCATATATTAAAATTTAATTATGCTACTAAAATGTATATATATAATAAAGTGTCGGTCAAGATAAATATTTGACATACGTTCAAGCCTCTATTTAACCATCATTCGTTATAACAAGAAAGTACCCTTTTTTTTTTTTTGTAAATTACCTCTCTATAATAGTCTTACTCAAATATTAATTGAGTAATAATATTTTGTAAAAGATAAATTACGTATAAAGATAAAATATTGAAATATTTATGGAAATCCTTATTAGTGTCATGCACATACTAAATTTTAAGTATGTATTTTTAAGAGAATAATTGTACTTAAATGGTGTCCATCATTTATGTTCATGACCTCAAGAAGAAAGGCTATTGATATTTTTCTAAAAAAATTTGTTGCTTAGATTTGTTTAAAAAAAATGAGTGAAGTAAAAATAATACTATACTAAAGAAATGTCACTTTCTCCCCATAATTAAATTGTGAATGTATTTTGAAATGTTTCAATGATATCTGGTCAATATTATCTCAAAATACAAGTAACTCTATAATAATCTGTATTAATCATTTAAGAACATTGGTGCTATGTTCATTCAATTATAATTATTTACTAAAAATATTAATTTAGTAATATTAATTCTATTTTACAACATCGTATACTATATGTGAAACTAGTATATATAATATATATAGAGGGGATAATATGTGACTTTGGTAACCAAAAAGAGAAAAGAAATAGAAGATGGGTCACAAGTATTTGATGAAATCGACAATTTATCTTGTTTAATTAGCATCTCTGATCAACTATCGAAGTAGGTATTTGTGAAATTGACAATTTATCTTGTTTAATTAGCATCTCTGATCAACTATCGAAGTAGGAGTATTTGTGAAATTGACAGGTTTTTGGCTTGGGATTTCTCTGATACTTGGGGTCATCTTATATGAGTCCGGAGCCTAAAAGGCGAAAAAAATTGTCAAAAATTCCAAAAGGGCACATCACTTTTCATTCTAACCAAAAGGGCAAAAAAAAGTGATGTGCCCTTTTGGAATTTTTGACAATTTTTTTTTGCCCTTTAGGCTCCGGACTCCATCTTATATAGCAGAAAAAAAAATGGAAATGTCAAAAACTCTGGACGAGTTAGAGTTGGGTCTCTACCCACTGTGTTCTACATTCCAGACTTCATTACTGAGTCAGAACACCACCACTTATTGAAAACTGTAAAATTCCTCTCTTTACTCAATCACTTTATCCTTTTCTCTTTTCATTTTCTTCACAAATCTCTATTGTTTCATTTTTTTTGTGTTCTAGATATACGATGCGCCAATTTCTAAATGGAAATTAATCCTTGACAAATAGGAGATTGCAAAACTGGGGTATCTTGTTTTTTTAATATGCCCTGGTTATTCCTCTTTTGAAAAAAAAAATATTATTCAGACTTAATTCTTTTGTTTGGTTTGTATTGGTATCCCATGGCAGGAGGCGTTGTGCCTGAAAAAGGCCTTATAGCTCAAGACTGTACGTACACATTGAACCCTTTTCTCTTGTCTCACTATTAACATTTGAATTCAATATGAATTGCTTCAGACTTCAAATTTTGGGGTTACCAGTTTTGCTTATCAAAGTTGAACAAACCTAAGAAATTGTGCATGTTGCCACAACCAGTTTCATTAACTTCCATTTACTGACTGACATTAAGCAATTCTCAAGCAAATGTTCACTTAATGACATGCAAATTATTTGGAGTGTGATATTTTCGTAGGTTTAAAATTTCATAAGCTATGAAGCATTAAGGCCATATTAAACTACAAACTTCAATATTGAGATATGCCTATAGCACATAGGAGTACAACACGACACTTCTGTACATTTCGTATCCTACAAAAAGTTGAAATTTGTAATTTTTGAAGGGATCAAAAATCATAACTTGAGGATTGAAATTTCTCAACACTTGACCAAAGAGAGCATTAAATTAGGGAGGAAACATTCGTATTGTAAGAGGGATATGAGCGTATTGTTCGAAATTTGACCTTGGATTGGATGTCGGATTTCTTATATAGTTTTTAGGTCCAAAGCTGTATGTTTTCTAGACAAACCTGGTGACCTTAAAGTTTGTTAGGTCATTTGTATCCAACAAGAAATTTCTTTTATATTTTTCAAGTTTTCTGCTATTGAGCAATAGGCTATATAGAGTACTATTTTTTATCAATCTCGTTTCAACATGGCCATAAAAACAACCACAAGATTATCAAAGGAAAACATAGAAGTCTAGGAGATTAAGAGAAGATGGAACTTTGTAGTAGCGTCCAATTCATTACAACAATAGAATCCAAAAGAACCTTCAAACGATTGATAAATCATGCTCAAAATGAGCCCCAATGTTTTATAGTTTTACCTTTCAAATCCCATAACATTGACCAGAAAGTCCCTTAGTGAATATTTTCCCTGGATTGCCCATGACACATTGTACATAGGGCTAATGCGTTGTGTCTAAGCCTAGTGGGGTGAGTTGGTGTAACTTCTATGCATGAATTTGGTGCAGTGGTTGTCAGTTTGGTAGAGCTATGTTAATTTTTTGATGATGTAAGAAGTGTGTTAACAACAAAGCATATAGAGGATGCAAGATTTACAAAAGTAGGGATAGTCAGTTCTAGAAAGGGCTAAAATAAACCTATCATAATACAAGAGAGCTAACAAAATCCAAGTATTGTTCACGGTTATACAAAGGAGTAAGGTTAACTCAACTTTGACAGAGTATGTACCATCCATGCTGTTACCCCATTTGAACATGTCATTTTTCAGGGGGTTGACAGCAGTAGACTGTAATCTTCCATAAGTGCTGCAAGTTCTTCAAACACCCAATCATTCTGGTTCCTTCTTAGTGTAGGGCACCAAGTATGCCCCTCTCAATTTTGTGAAACAGTGGAAAGGTTCCTTTTTAGTCTAGGGCACCAAGTATGCCCCTCCCAATTTTGTGAAACAGTTGAATCGGGATTGGAGGCAATAGAGAATATCATAGGGTAGAGCTCCTTCAATAGATTCTGACCAAGCCAAGGGTCTTTCCAGAAGAGGATATGGTTCCCTTGCCTATATGTACAGTTGTTTTAGAAGTGAAGTCAGTCCACAATTTCCTGATTTCTTTCCACAATCCACAACCATGAGGTTATCTACTAGTGTTGGTAACCCAATATGTTATATAGCTCGGATCACTTCTTTCCAAAGTCCCATGCCCTCTTGATTATACCTCCAATGCCATTTCAAGAGCATGCTTTTGCTATGGACTGCTAGGTCCTTCACTCCTAATCCACCAACTGATTTTTGGATAGTAACCCTATCTCGTTTCGCCAAGTGAAGCTTGTGCGACTCGTTATTGCCATCCCATAAGAATATGCAATATTTCATCTGGTGCAGGGAATATATGAAAATACAAGTAAACTTTGTGTATATAAAAATACAAATATATCTGTGGGAGTTCATCTAATCGACAACCATCACTTATGAGCTATGTGATGGTACACCGTTTTGCCTCACGCTGCCAGGGCCATCCTATACCATGTCAGGGGTATAGAACCTAACTACTAAGTTGATCCACTAGTCTATGCTAAAAAGTATGAAGAAATCATTTTAAACAAATGATCCTTTCTGCCCACGTTGGCTACATGGTTTATGGGGGCTGTTAGTTGTATGAACTCTCCACCATATCGGTTCTCAATACTACTCCCAAAATATACTAGCTCATATGTTTAAAAATCTAACTCTTTCTATGTTTTGAGATAATTACTCAAAAATCTTTCTGTTAAAAGAGATAGTACTCAAACTGCTCAAAACTCTTTTGAAAATCTTAGCCTCTCTTTTATCAATGTAAAAATTGATACCTCTAGGAATACATAGTCCCCTTATACTCTTACTCAATTTATACTTGAAAATCGTCACGACCCAGGGGTACCCCTTAGACGTAACACGGCGTACTCGACCCCAAAGGGGTCTCATACAAGCCCTTAGCATAATCATAGACATAAGTAATAGAAATGATGCGAAATTTAAAACATTTTACAATCGAAGTCATTTCATAAACCGAATGAGCATCTAGACTTATGAACCATCTAATACAATCAAATAAAATCTTAGGGTCACAACCCTTTTACAATATAGTCCTGAATATAGAAAGTAAGATAGAAACTAGAAATGAACAATCCGTCCTCGATCTATGAGGACTCACCAAGAGCATGGAGAGAACCAATCAAAGCTATACTCAAATGAAGAAGTGTGTCTCAACAGCCGGAACCTACACTTATAGAAAAATGTAGAAATATGGGTTAGCACAAAGAATGTATCAAGTATGGAAGCCATGCATAACAATCCTTAAAACATGGATAAAGGGACATTTAGTTGAAGCCATGCATTTATCAAGTTTAAAAGACATCCTGCACATTTGTGAAGAAACATAAGTGAAACTATATCATAAGCAACCCTAAGTTATACATGTGCAATGCATTGGCAAGATCCCATAACACTACCAAATTCTAATTACTACTTTTAGGTCCCCAACATCATACATATCATACCTTGACCTCATCATTAACCAATACTCATATACAAGGAAGCATTCATGTTCATAACTTGTAGTAAATAAAGTCAATCTGAACAACAATACATATCATACATGCATAATTCATAAGTCTTCATAGCATAAGAGAACCTCATCACAACCCCTCTTAAAGCCTACTTGTGCAATGCATAAATGGAGTCCCATACCCCCACTTGTACTAAGTAGTACCTCTTAAGAAGTCATAGTTAAAGTCCATGTTCTTGTCATATTTCATATTATTATCATATAGGGAAATATAGCCTTGACCGATATAGAACATGTGAAGTACATAGAATCTGGTGTCTTACCCCCACACCGAAAAGAGGTGTCCTACTTGCCTATGGTAGAACTTCATATATGTCATGACCCGAGAGCACCCCCTAGTCGTAACACGGCGTACTCGACCCCAAAGGGGTCTAATACAAGCCTCATAGCTCATTCATTTCATAAGATACTTGAAAATAGAGAATAATTAATAACTTTCCATTACAATCGAAAAGACTTTCATTAAAAAGCAAGCAGAAGACTTTCTAGACATTGTACACTATGTCTCAAACCATCTAATACTTTGAATACAGCATTGGGACTAAGCCCATACAAAAGCTTTAACATAAACTAAAGACATAAAAGGAACATAATGTGTTTTGTCCTCGAAACTATCAGGACTCACCAAGTCTTCATCTTCAAGCACCTTAGAAACCTATCCTTCAAGCATAGAACACCAATATCTCCAAGCCTTACACTTTAGTAAGAAAAGGGGACGAATGGGGTTAGCACATTAGATGTACTAAGTATGATGACCATGCAAAAACATGCTTAAAGGGAAATTTGAGTTGAAAGTCATGAATTTATGCCATTTTGTAAGACTTCTTGAACATTGATACAAGAGGCATAATAGAAGTTACAACCAACATACAAAGTCACATAATTCACATTGAACAAGATCATATATAAATCTTTACCTTCACCTTGAGCCTCCACCTCAAGTAACCCTCAAGTTATACCTTGTGCAATGTATGGGTAGCGTCCGATACCACCACCCACACTAAGGCACCACCTTAAGGTCACCAAAAGTGAACTTACTATTCATCCTTTCCACCTTTACACAATAAAGCATTTAAAAGACTTAAACATTGCATGAGTCATATCATCACATTAAGACCAAACCTAAGACAACTCTATGTCATACTTGTGCAATGTGCAAGTAGCATCTCATACTACTACTCACACTAAGTACTCCTATGAAGTCACCCTAGACAAGGCACATTCATATACAATAAGACATGACAAGGAAGTAACTCATAATATAATCCAAGTATAGCATGCATCTGTACATTTAAGTAGATAAGAGTCAACTTTCTTCAATAACATCATTTAGAGGACTTTCTTTCATTAAACATTGGATGAACATTCTCCTTAACTTCTTCCTAGGAGGACATTCAAACAATAGTCATTAAGACTTAGAGAACTCACTATGACTCGCTCAAAGCCTACTCGTGCAATGCATGGATAGCATCCCATACTACTACCCATACTTTTTAGAATTCCTCAAGAAACCATGATGCACATCTCACATGATGGGAATAAGCGTTTAACCGACATAGACCATGCAAGCTAGAAAAGGATTCTGATGTACTATCCCACATCGTAAGGGTTGGTCTACATGCCTAAGGTAAACCGGTAACATTAGATCGGATGGAATACGCTAGCTAATATCCTATGTGGGCATATAGTTATGGGATAGGACGATGTTCATTGATATCCGACCTAACGTTGGGAGAACCTCCATCTAACCATATCCTCTCGATGCTTAGCCTACATTCCCATAGAGTAGTTTCATCAACATTAGATTGTTGTACTTGAGAGGGCCACCAACATTAGGCCTACCGTCCCAAAGTACTTTTCCCAAGAAAGGGCCACCACCAATAGGCCTACCGTTTCTAGGTACTTTAAGGATAGCTCTTGACTTTCCTAGAGAGAGTCACCACTATTAGGTCTACCATCTCTAAGTCCATCATTTCACACCAGAAGGAGGCCACCACCATTAGGTCTACCATTCCAAGGTTATACATTCACATTAGGTTCTAGACTCATCATGAAAGTCCACCAACAATAGGTCTACCGGTTCAAGACATAGTCTAAAATACCTCATTAGTCATTATAGAAGGCTACCAACATTAGGTCTATCAACTCAAGACATTCATTCATTCATTTATGAAAGGCTACCAACATTAGGTCTACCGATTCATGATCATTAAGACATTAAGTCAAGATACATTCATTATTCAAGAGGAGGATGCCTAAGTCTACCAAGTCAAGATACTTCATTCATGATCACATTCATCAATACAAGAAAAGGATGCCTTACCCTACCAATTCAAGAGATCACATTCAACATAGCTTTCATTTCTCAAGAAGAGGGCACCTAAGTCTACCAATCCAAGATACAACATTTCATTATAGAATCCCTTCACATTCCATCATCAACATTCGTAAGTGTTTAGTGAGAATATGTTTTCAATCACAACACCTTTACCTGCTATACAAGATCATCATTCTATCATTGAAATCAGATGCAAATCATTATAGAGTTGAACTCTATGGCACGACTTGAAGAATGAAGAAGTGAAACTTTCTTAACACCCAATAGCCTCCTATTCATAATGTGGCGTGCTTCACATTATGACCAAGACTCGACTAAATGTGGTTTGAGACAACCTAAGACCATTCCAAAATCTTATGCTCTGACACAATGTTTGTCACGACCCGAGAGCACCCCCTAGTCGTAACACATCGTACTTGACCCCAAAGGGGTCTGATACAAGCCTCATAGCTCATTCATTTCATAAGATACTTAAAATAGAGAAGAATTAAAAACTTTCCTTTACAATCGAAAAGACATTCATTAAAAAGCAAGCGAAAGACATTCTAGACATTGTACACTATGTCTCAAACCATCTAATACTTTGAATACAACATTGGGACTAAGCCCATACAAAAGCTTTAACATAAACTAAAGACATAAAAGGAACATAATGGGTTTTTTCCTCGAAACTATCAGGACTCACCAAGTCTTCATCTTTAAGCACCTTAGAAACCTATCCTTCAAGCATAGAACACCAATATCTCCAAGCCCTACACTTTAGTAAGAAAAGGGGACGAATGGGGTTAGCACATTAGATGTACTAAGTATGATGACCATGCAAAAACATGCTTAATGGGAAATTTGAGTTGAAAGTCATGCTTTTATGCCATTTTGTAAGACTTCATGAACATTGATACAAGAGGCATAATAGAAGTTACAACCAACATACAAAGTCACATAATTCACATTGAACAAGATCATATATAAATCTTTACCTTCACCTTGAGCCTCCACCTCAAGTAACCCTTAAGCTATACCTTGTGCAATGTATGGGTAGCGTCTTATACCACCACCCACACTAAGGCACCACCTTAAGGTCACCAAAAGTGAACTTACTATTCATCATTTCCACCTTTACACAATAAAGCATTAAAGAGACATAAACATTACATGAGTCACATCATCACATTAAGACCAAACCTAAGACAACTCTAAGTCATACTTGTACAATGTGCAAGTAGCATCTCATACTACTACTCACACTAATTACTCCTTTGAAGTCACCCTAGACAAGGCACATTCATATACAATAAGACATGACAAGGAAGTAACTCATAATAAAATCCAAGTATAGCATGCATCTTTACATTTAAGCATATAAGAGACAACATTCTTGAATAACATCATTTAGAGGACTTTCATTCTTTAAACATTAGATGAACATTCTCCTTAACTTCTTCCTAGGAGGACATTCAAATAATAGTCATTAAGACTTAGAGAACTCACTATGACTCTCTCAAAGCCTATTCGTGCAATGCATGGATATCATCCCATATTGCTACCCACACTTTGTAGAACTCCTCAAGAAACCATAATGCACATCTCACATGATGGGAATAAGCATTTAATTGACACGGACAATGCAAGCTAGACATGGAATCCGATGTACTATCCCATATCATAAGGGTTGGTCTACTTGCCTAAGGTAAACTGGTAACATTAGCTTGAATGGAATCCGCTAACAAATATGATATGTGGGCACATAGTTATGGGATAGGAAGATGTTCATTGAGATCCGACCTAATGTTGAGAGAACCTCCATCTAACCATATCCTCTCGGTGCTTAGCCTACATTCCCATAGAGTAGTTTCATCAACATTAGATTGTTATACTTGAGAGGGCCACCAACATTAAGCCTATCGACCCAAATCACTTTTCCTAAGAAAGGGACACCACTAATAGGCCTACCATTTGAAGGTACATTAAGGATAACTCTTGACTTTCCTAGGGAGAGCCACCACCATTAGGTCTACCATTTCTAAGTCCTATATTTTACACAAAAAGGAGGCCACCACCATTTGGTCTACCACTCCAAGGATATACATTCACATTGGGTTCTAGACTCATCATGAAGGGCCACCAACATTAGGTCTACCAGGTCAAGACATAGTCTAAAATACCTTATTAGTTATTATAGAATTCTACCAACATTAGGTGTACAAACTCAAGACATTCATTTATTCAGTTATGAAAGGCTACCAACATTAGGTCTACTGATTCATGATCATTAAGACATTAAGTCAAGATGCATTCATTATTCAAGAGGAGGATGCCTAACCCTACCAAGTCTAGATACTTCATTCATGATCACATTCATCAATACAAGAAAATGATGCTCTAGCCTACCAATTCAATAGATCACATTCAACATAGCTTTCGTTTATCAAGACGAGGTCACCTAAGTCTACCAATCCAAGATACACCATTTCATTATAGAAACCCTTCACCTTCCATCATCAACATTCATGAGTGTTTAGTGAGAATATGCTTTCAGTCACAACACATTTACCTTCTATACAAGATCATCATTCTATCATTGATATCACATGCAAATCCTTCACATTATACATTCACATATACAATATCATGATAATACTTCAATTCATCAAACTATTCCTTCAAGGCCATGATCACAATATACATAGTAAGTAAACACCTCCACCTTTCAAGTGGATCATCAATTCAAGCACAATTATACATTAACATGAAATTAAGTCAAACTTGCCCTTTCAAGGCTATGATCACAATTCCTCAATTCACCATAATTAGACATAGATAATGATACAAATCAATAATCTAAATCAAGCTACACATAAATCCATCATCATTTATTCATAATCAACAAACCCACTTCGTAAGGCCAAATTTAGGTATTGAGAGAAATCATGAGTTCGAAGAATATTTTAAACTTAAATCATCAATTAAACATCAACATAAGCATAGTTTATCATTTGAAAACGTTTGATGCAAGAACCCATGAGATTGAGTGAAACTTAGGGTTTTCATGAAACTTGAAAACTTTGAATCTTCTTTGAAATTACTCTAAGGTTAAAAGTAACCCTAGATGAAGGATCACCATACCTTATACTTGAAGAATCCCACTAAATTGAAGAAGAAACACCTTTAAATTCCCAACCCTAGCTTGATCTTGACCTTGATCTCCAATGGAGTTTCTAGGGAGAACTTTTTAGTAGGGAAGGATTTTGACTTGGAGAAATTTGAGTAATGAAATCAAAAATATCTTTTTCATGTTTTAATACTCTTAAAATATGTTAAAACACTTAAAATAACTGTCCACATACTAATTGGGACTTGGGGTGAATTTACCAATTCACCCTTAGCTTGGCCGAGACTGCACTAGAAAAACAGTGCACATTCACGCCCTGGACTCACGGACTATGAGTCCATTCACGGACCGTGCTGATGGTCCCTGGTCTGGGGTTGCAGGTTGGTTTTAGGCCTCTTGACCTACGGAGGCCATCCACGGGGTGTGGATGGATATACGAGGCGTGAACCCCATCCGTAGGTCACCAAGTTTTGGCCAACTTGATGGTTTCCTTGGGGTCTTGGGGTTTAGACTTAGGGTCCTCCTCAAGGGCCCTTAGGGTGGTCCTTGGGGAGGTGTACCTTGATGTCTAACCCTAAAACACCTCAACCATGGCTCGGGACAACATTAAACCACATAAAAAATCATGACAAACACAAATGCACACACGTTAGGCTCTAGTTTCACTAGTTCGTTTTTAGGGTCATTACAATATATTAGCTTTTAGGTGGATCCACTAGCTAAAGAACTATGTGGGCACATAGTTATTGGATAATGAGATTGCTACTAGAAACCTAGACTTTCTAACGTAAAAGGTTTCCATCTCATGAGATAACTTACTTTGGGAAGCCGGACTTTCTAACGTAAAATCTTCCATCCCATATTCATATCCACTCGGTGCTAAGCATAATTCCCTTTAAAATTCATATTATGTTTTTACTTAAGTTCATGTTCATGAAAGAATACACTAGGCAGTCAAATCAACATGGTATCATAATATTTCATAGATCCATTAGGTGAGAATGTCCTTTCAACCTTAGAATCATCAATATGTGAGTAAACCTTTCTCATCATATTCATAGTGTGTTCGTGAGAATTGCCTTTCATTCAACACAACAAGATCATCATGGTCACAATAGTTCATGCATAATAATGTGTAAGGGTATAGGGAGAATGATATTTCAACAGTGCCACAATTATACAATAGTCATAGGATCCTCACTTTCTAGGTGAATCATAAGCTCATACACAATTGTCATAAAGATGAAAAAACCCTCATACTTTGCCCTTCAAGGGGTATGAATCACAATCAACCCAAACATCTACAATTACTACATAAGATAAGGGGAATTTCATGATTCAATAAGTCAATCAATATAAAAATAAACAATTGACATACTTCTAATATCAATCAACCCACATCATCAATTCATATTTTAGCAATATGGAGAAATCATGGGTCCATGGGGAAATTTCATCATAAATCGACAATACTCCATCAATCCAATCATAATTCATCATAATCAACCATAAATCAACAATTGAAAATGTTTTGAAAGAGAACCCATGACATAAATTGAAACCCAAGGTTTTTGGGGAAAATTGGAATCTTTAAAACCAAGTTTTGAAGGGACTCTATGGGTGGAAACTACCCATAGATGAACAACCACCATACCTTGATTAAGAATCTCCAAGAAATTTGAGGAAGAACCCTTGAATTCTCCAAACCCTAGCTCAAATTCCACCTTTCTTCTTCTTTGAGTTTTAGAGAGAGAAATATTGAGAGGAAGAGAACTTTTGGTTTGATTTGGGTGTTTGAGTATAATGACTTATTTTGGGTGATTTGGACTTAAAACAACTTATATGGTACCCTTAAAAATACCCAAAATGACCTCACTTTAATTGGACTAAAATAGGAAAAGACTTAACTAACCCTCATTAATCGACGACGCCCAGGTGTCACGAGCCACCTTCATGAGCCATGGTGAGGACCACGACCCGTGGTCCTACTCGTGAAGTGTGAGGCAGTAGCCATGTAAATGGGGCATGAGGCTCACAAGCCCAAGGTGATCCCACAAGGGGCTCCACGAGCCATGGTCAAGACCACGAGCCGTGGTCAAGACCATGAGCCTTGGTCCCTCTCATGGTCCTTGAGGCAGTAGCTAGGCTACTTTGTGCCACAAGCTACCTTGCCAAAGTCATCTTCACGAAGGGCTCCACGAGCCATGGTCAAGACCACGAGCCATAGTCCCTCACGTGAAGTTTGAAGTAGTAGGTAGGACATTTGGTGGCCACTTTACCATGGCCAAGGCAAGTCCACGAACCCCCTTCACGAGCCGTGGTGAGGGCCACGATCCGTGGTCCCACTCGTGATGGGTGAGGCAGTGTGCTCAAGCTGGGGGCAGCCTTGGCCTTTGGCTTTGTCTTGGCCCCTTTGCCTTGGCACTTGCCTGTTGGCCTTGACTCTTATAATCATCATTTCAACCCTAAATGATCTTCTAATATACGGGGAGTCATTTTATGATTTTTAACCCTTACGTTAGGCTCTAGTTTAACCTACTATTTTATGGGGTGTTACAAAAACTCTTTCCCAAAATTATATCAAAATCATATTTTAATATGATCATTGATGACTTGGGACGTCATACTAGATAAACATTGATGGTATATCTAGATAGCATACTGCTTAAACATTGATGGCATAACTAGATATCATCTTTACTTTATCAAAAGCTCAGTTTAAGAACTCTTTCTCAAAACTCATCTTTACTTTCTTAAAACCTCATTTTAAGAACTCAAGTGTTGACTTGAAAGTCTTTTCAAAATTGATAACTCAAAGCATAGGGTTCATGTGGAATTATTGACATGAACGACTCAACTCACGGATCTTATTAGCAATAAATAAACTCAGTACTTAGAACTCAAGACTCAAGAACTCAAGGATACTACTCATCTAAAAAATGATCGACTCGGAGGTTCATACGAAATTATGGGCATGAACTACTCAACTCAAGGACTTAATGATACCTCTTGTCTGAAGACTGCTCGACTCATAGGGTTCATGCAAAATTATGGGCATGAACTACTCAACTCAAGGACCTTCATGGGTAACATGTAGTAGCCCCATGATTAGGAATATAATCCCAAAATGATTAGGAACTCAATACTCAAGACTTGGAACTTGAAGAAACTACTCCTCTCAAAGATACTCAACTGATGGAGTTCATGCGGAATTTATGGGCATGAACGACTTGACTCAAGGGTCTGAATAATAATATGGAACTCATGTATACGACTCTTCTCATTCTCATACTTACTTCCTCAAAACTCAGTTTAAAATTCAAGTGTTGACTTTAAAAACTTGTCAAGATTTATAACTCAAAATAAGGTTTATGCTGAATTATAGACATGAACATGTATACTCAAGGATCTCAATACAAATATAGAAACTCAATACTTAGGAATAGTATTTTTAAAAGAATCATAAATTAAAGAACTCAAAATCAACCTAGCTCAAGAATACTCAAATCTAGGGGGTAGAATCCTAGATTTCTCTTTTACAGATTTGAAAGTAGATGTAGGGCATGAGGACAAACTAGTCCAACACAATGATAGCCTTACATACTTGAAAAAACAATGTTTTTGAAGAATCTTGAAGAAGAACATGATTAGAATCCTTGAAACCCTAGCTTGAAGGTAAACAATCAAGAATGCCTTTCTTGAGATTTTTGAATTAGTTTCTTGAAATCTCTATGGCTAAGAGTTAATATTTTCATTAGTGATTCATAATTGTATGGAGGAACTTGAGTTGGAAAGAATGGAATTCTTGGAGAAAACTTACCTTTAAGAAGTATCTGGAAAAAGATTGAAAGAATGTTGAATGGAGTCTTCTACTTTGATTTTTCCTTAGGGTTTTGCCTTAGGGTTTGAGAGAGAAGAGAATTGTAACACCCCGGAAACTAGTAGACTAAACTAGAGCTTGACATGAGGGTTAGAGTCGTGAATAACTTCCTATACTTAAAATAAAGGGTTTTGGGATAGAACGTCAAGGTACGACTCCCCAAGGACCAACCAAGGGTCCTTGAGGAGGACCCTAGCAAACTGCCCAAGAAAGCTGCATAATACAGTCCACCCACGAAAGGGACCATGCCCCATGTGTGAGGGGTCATGGGTCACGGTCAAGAAACCATGTTGCAGACCACCACCCACGATTGACCAGCACACCCCGTGGGTCAACTCACGACCCATGGGCGTGGTCTCGTGGGTGAAGCAGAATCTTGTCTTAGGCGGTTAAGTGAGAGGTTAGTGGAACATTCCGGAATTAATTAGGGGTTAAGTGGTGTCATCTTAACCTTACTTAGACCACCTATATAAAGACATTCGAACCTTAATTAGGTCATTCAAAAATCATTATTTTAAACTCACCAAAAAGAACCCAATTTCCTCTCAAAAATCCTCTCTCTGGAAAGTGAAGAAGAAGAAGGGTTCAACCTAGGTCAAGTCTCCAATCTTCCAAGCTTTGTGAGGGTTTTGTATCCAAGGTATGATATTTTATTCTTCCATTTATTCTTCCATCCATGGAGTCCCCTAGTTATTCCATAATTGTGAATATGAAATCCCCAATTCAAGTTAGGGTTTCTTCCAATATTATGGGTTATGTTGATTATGAATCCAATTGAGTGGATGCTGATTGTTTATGATAGAATTAGTAGTGAATCATGTTATTATGATGAAATTACATATTTTCTATGCCTAACCCTAGTCTAATTGATGAAATTTAAGTAATGTGGGTTTATGCCTTGAGAAGGGAAATTGAGGATTTAGAGATAATCTTCTAGGATTGATGATATGTATAGTAATTGCTTGAGAGTAAGAGCATGTAGACATGAGTTGAATTACATTACAGTATATATGATGGATCATGATTAGTAATGCTTGAGATTTAGCCTTTATGATTATAATGACTAGAATTTCTTAAGAATGAAGCATGTGATTAGAATGCCTTGTAATCTAGGTTTGTATGATGATTGTAAGAAGTAAAGCTTTGAGAGTAAGACTTGTAGTCGTGAATGTTGAACACTAGGGTTTTGAAAGTAAAGCCAAGATGATGAATTATGTATGTAAAGGCCCTAAGAGTGAAGCTTATATGATAATGGTAGACTCCTAGGTAGATTTGTTGTGGAAGGACTTTACCCACCTAATCTACCCACTACAACATTTTATGTCTACAACCACCCTAGAAAGGTGTGGCCTAAACTAATGAATAGTGTGGCCTTTGATAAAAGGCAACACTTTTTGACTTTAAGCCACGCTTTTCCAGGGGTGGCCGAAAGAAGTGTGATCTTAGAGTTTAAGCGACACTTTTCAAGTGTTGCCTTATTAGCTATGCTTAAAAGTGTAGCCTAAAAGGCAAAAAGGTCACGCTTTGTAGTACCTATATAGCAACATTTCTATCTCATACAACTACACATTCAAGTGTGGCCTTTGCTTCCTTATTGCCCACGATTTTAAAGTGTTGCCTTTTCTATATTATGTATGACAACACTTTGAAGTGTCGTCCTTGCCCAGTGCATGCAACAATTTACATTGAATATGCTACACAATTGACAGTCCTACGGCTACACTTTTAAGTGTGGTAAAATTATTTTGGCTATAAAATATTTATATGCCACAATTTCTAATTAAAAAATACCAATATTGTTTTGCAATAAATATTCTCAAGTATTAAATTAGCTAATAAGTAATTCAAATATATAGATTTGCAATAAACTTCGAAAGATAATGTCTTGTGTACATACACATAGTTATAAAGCAATATTCTAAATATGTGTGCACAATAGTTCAAAAAGTACTCTTACAATAGTTCAATATATTCTAGCAATGAATATATTTCACAAAATCAAATATAATGTACCCAAACTTTTACAGTAGTTCAAAAACTCTTCATCATCCACTTCAATGAGATCAAATTGACTTGTGGCGAGCCTTCAAATTTGATCAGCTCCATTTCCCTACACATTGGAAATGAAATTAAAAATCAAAACAAATCATGTACAACAAATCAAACATTAGATAGAAATCATGTTCAATGTTTTCATCTTCTAATTCCTTATAATAAAAATAAGCTCTTACAAATAAATATTTACGCACCATACGAAAAAGAATATTAGCACAAACCAAGCACCAAAATCAAGACTTCTCAAAGCTAAGACATTGCTCGGAGCATATTCGTGAAGAATTAGCCATTGTGATTCTTCCCCTCACCTGGTAGAACACCTCACAGCAATCTCCAGGTGGAAAAAGGGGAAGATGACACACCTAATTTTGGCAAAAAAGTGTCACAATCGCACAAAGGAACGGATCAGTACATTTGCCAACTCAAAGTCCACTTCAGGCCAAAGAACAGGGGAAGAATTTCTGAGTTCATGCATTAATAGAAGAGCTCAACTCTTTCCAGAATTTTCAGCACTGTAACATGTTCTCTTTCCAGAATTTCCAGAGTTAATACAGAATTTCCAGCACTGTATTAAATCTTTCCAGACCCCACTGTATCTCTTGGGTTTGTTGTTGTTGTTGTTGAATTAAAGTTCCTGGGGCTCTGTTACTATAACATGTACACTATTCTGATCTAATATACTTGGTTGTTCTTATTTTCTTTATTTCTCTTGATGAGTTGTGATAAGAGTAATTGATATTAGCTTATTGCAGCAGCTGAGTTTAGTGCACTGTACTGATTTATGTTTCAAACCTGTTTTTGATTCCTTCCTAGTTAAGTTGTGAGTTGATCCTTATTTTTTTAATATTTGTTGTTATAGTAACAGTTTATCTATTGATGTTATAAGAATGTCATCTCCTTGATACTGCTAATAAGGACATAGTCCCTGAACCAGCTCCCTACACTATTATCCAATTGTTTGTTGCTCGACTAAGACAAAATCAGGCTAAAAATTATATCCCTATTGACCTTGCGACTCTTATTATCACTACCAGACACAAGATCCTAGCAATGAAGCTGGAGCCACAACTACACACAAATCAGCAACCAAATCAGGAGAACCCAAATGAGATATCAGGTGAGTAGTGGCAAGTTCTAATGAAGAAGAACTACAGCCAGAACCAACACACTATGGGAAGACCTGGTTCACCACAAGCGAACATAGGGCAAGAGAAACAATATCAGCCTAAGGCACTATCAATCAAGTGAAAACCCTCAAAGGTTTCTCAATATAAATTGTCGAACTATCATAATTTTACAATCACATAGGATATAATTCTTTTGATACAAGCATTTCACACTAGAAAATAATGCAACTATGTCTATCAAATTTAATATTTCGTCATCTCTAAGAGGTCAACCTGAACTCAACCGAAGGAAATTCCTCATGGGTGCTGATATGTCTCCCATGCTATGTTGCTTGGATCTTATAAAAAGTTTGTTGAACCCGTGTAGCTCAATTTTGGAGGAGCCAACAAAAATCCCCAGCTTTCTATAACATTCCCCAAAAAGTAATGTTTCCTCTCATACAGTCAGGTCGCATTTTGAGAGGCAACCCTGAATCCAATCAGAGGAAATTCATCTAGGGTGCTCTACACATCTCCCAAGCAAACAACAACCAGAGAGACAACAAGAAGCCCCACAAGTGACTCAGAGACACACATATTACTTTTTCCAAAACAATGCCTACTTTCAAGAATTTTGATTCTCTTTAATGCATGCACAAATATGGTGCATATGACACCTTCATTAACTGACTAGGTTTGTTAATTCCCAACCTACATCAAGTGAAGCACCAAATCTTGGGATTTCTCTAAGATCCTCCACATTTAATATCCTTGAGAAGTTGCTTATGACGTATAATAACAAGCTTAGTCCAATTATTCGAATGATTACCTATAATCCTTGCACAAGTTCAATCTTTCTCAAGAATTATCGATTAAGACCCTATAAATCATTCTCTCACAAGTTCAATTTTCACGGAAAGAGCAGTTGGGCCTGTCATTTTGTCTAATTGACTGTGTGATTGTGACTCCATTTTCCTTCTTCTCCTTTTACATTCTTTTGTTTTAAGCTTGTGTTTTAAGATAAATTACGACTTAAAAATTAACTATGCAGAAGAAAGTCCCCGTCAGGAGACAAAACTTGGGTACTATACAAACTAATTATACATAATTCAAATATAGAGGAACTTAATTGTTTAACCTGCTTAATAAGAGAAAAGATCGTCCACTATTCTTGGTTGGGTGCCAAAAAATGCTTCCTGACCAAAGACAAAAATGAGATTAAGACTAAACTTGTATTAAACCTCTATTCAGTTGGCAAACAAACATGAACTTCTCCAACATAAACTCTTTCCTCTCTTTTTCTGGGAAGGTTTGGGGTTGTTTATGGAAGGGGACAATTACCAAAAAAGATTCAATTTATTATTTAAGATTTTCAGTTCACCTTAGCAATAACCGGGCGGGTAATTGATGTCTCAAGCAAGGATTTCCTCTCATAGATAGAACTAGCTTGTAGACAGGGAAATATGTAATCTTTCACAAATTCTTCTCGCAAATCCTTCACCACTAATTGACAAGCCCCACTAGCCTTGGACTTTGCCTCCAAGCCTTCCAATTCCTTAATCCCCTGAGAAAGTAATAATTCATCTCAGAGAAGAGTTCTTACAAAAAGAAACTTATTTTTTTGACTGTTCAATTTTATGCACTATAATTCAATATTGTTTTGCTGAACAAGAACATAAGAACCAATAGGTGATTAGAGAGAAAATCATACTTGACCAACATCTGTAGTGAAACAGACAACTTCAAAGCCATAGTTCTCCCTGCAAAATGAAAAAAGAATAATAAGAAAAAAATGAAGGAATGAAAACATCACATACATACCATGCAACATAATTGTTCACTTATTCTAGAAACTTATTTTGTCATTTTGATTATCATGGATTTTTATGTTTAACTTTATGTATTACTCCCTCCGTTTCAAAAAGAATGTCCTCCTTTCCTTTTTAGTCTGTTTCAAAAAGAATGACCCCTTTTCTTTTTTGGTAACATTTTACTTTCAACTTTCCACGTGACATGTTTAAGACCACAAGATTAAAGGGCAATTTTGTACATTTGACATAACTTTAATTTAGGGCCACAAGATTCAAAAGTCTTCTTTATTTTCTTAAACTCTGTGCCAAGTCAAACTAGGCCAGTCTTTGTGAAACGGAGGGAGTACATGGATACCTTCCCAATAACCTATCAAAATTATCTTCGTTTGAAAAAAAAAAGTAAGGTCAAATATAGTAATTATCTATAAACTGAAGCTGTTTTCATTTCCTAAATTCCTTTTCCATACATCAAAAAGTGTAGTGTTCTTATATTTTGACAGGCTTTACTCTTTCTACATGTACTTTAGAATCAGGTATACGTTGCAAACAAAACAAGGTTACAGAGTTTCCATCTTGTAAAACTGACATTCAAGATAAATTTCTATCTTATAAGCCTAATAAAAAAATAATTCTCAAGTGACGAATCAGCCCATTTATATTTATTTAGTGATTAATGCTCTGGGTAATACAACTATGAGCTAGACTCCCAAAAATCAACAAAAATCATATCAACAATACAAGAATATCAAAACCCTAAAGGTAAAATTTAGACTTTCAAATATAGAATTTCTTACATGATAAACCCTATTTCAACAAAATCATTTCAATGTGATGAAGCTTTAGCGAGAATATGATGGAGCAACTCAATCTAGGAATGATTCAACGAGAATATGACAGAACAGTCTCTTCCGCGAGAACAACTCTTCAGCAAGAATATGATGGAACAACCTCTTCAGCTAGAACGACTCTTCAGCTCTTCAACAAGAAATCTGATCTAGAAATAGTGTTCTTTAGACAAAAATCATGTTTTTCAACTTGTATAGAAAAGCCCGAAGAGCGTGTTCTTCAATTTGGAGAAAAAAAGTTTTAATGTTTTACTAATTATTTTTTCCCAATAAAAA
The DNA here is from genome assembly GCA_036250505.1 of Solanum acaule. NCBI lineage: Eukaryota > Viridiplantae > Streptophyta > Magnoliopsida > Solanales > Solanaceae > Solanum > Solanum acaule. The sequence goes on along the minus strand of JAJOOR010025299.1, from coordinate 1,088 downwards.
TTAGAGGGGGAGTTAAAAAGGTTGGAGGAAATATAATATTTTAATGAAAACTTTTCCGCACTTTCGAAAAATGGTATCAGAGCTATGGATGAAAAGAAACATAAGAAGAAACATATTAGTAGAAAGTTAAGAAAAATAAGAAGAAAATTAAACAAATTATATCCAGAATATAAACAACTCAATATCACAAAAACTGATAACGACAAATTAGATCAATTAATAGATAATATATCTAAAATAGAATATGAATATATTCAATATTTAAAGATACAATGAATAATTTTGGGAGTGCGGAATTCATGTTACCATTTTTGGGGAGTGCGGACTTCATGTTTTTATAATTGTTTTAATATTAATTTTCGTTAAAGGTTTTATTGTAATATTCTTTGGCTAAGTATTTTAATCTTGTTATTTCTTTAATATTATTTATGATATATTCTAGATATAACATATCTTGGGTTCTTAGATACATATATAAATTATTCTCCATTAATTGTTCGATTAATTTTATATTTTCCATAGCTTCTGTCCAATATTGTAAATATTCGTAGTTCATTTTAATCTGAATGTTCTATTTCTAAATCGTATAATTCTATTCTCTCGAGGTCTAGATCATGTATGTCTATTTCATACCATTGTTGGTTTAATATATTTTCTGATTCGTCATCGTTAAATATTTTTTCCCATATGATTCTTCTTAATTCAATTATCTCTATACCTTTAAGTATATATAGGATTAGAATTTCATAGCTTTTTATCATTTCATCATGCATGTATGTAGTCATGTTCGTTGTTATGCAGGTTTTTTATTTTCAATTATTCCTTCCTATCATATTCATAATTGATTAAATTCATATTAGATCATTATGAACTATATTATCTGTTTATCATGTTCTCCTGTCACTACTAGCATCGTACTTTAGCGGATACTTCCTTCTTATCAGCGCCTCAACTTTGTTTACTCCCCTAAACGGCTTTCCTTGCCTACCAGTTTCAATATTAGGATGGCATAGTATAGAAGTTTTCTCCCTGTTTCCAGTGTGCTAATAAACTAGAAATCATGATTCAAATAATTCTAATACATAATA
>JAJOOR010025298.1:0-21413 GCA_036250505.1 Solanum acaule | reverse complement strand
ATATTCAACTGAAAGCAGTACACATAGTATAAATGGATTTATGAATCTATAATATAGGTTAAGAGAGAATGACGACTTTTCAATGATTTAGCGGGTCGGATTAAATGGGTGGGATCATTAAATGGTTTAAATGGATATATATTTGGTTTTTAAAATTTTGGTTAAAAAAAAAATTTCATGTCAAAAAATTTTAGTGAAAAAAATAATTAAATATGTTGAGTGACTTTCTGTGCAAAGAAGGCATAGTTGAGTGACTTTTGAGTTGAGAATGAAAGTTGAGTGACTTTCTGTGAAAAGAGTTGATAGTTGAGTGACCATCAAAGTTATTAACTCTGGTAAGAGTTCGATTTCTCACGTTGTAATCTGCCTATCGAGTTTTTATTTTTTGTTTTTGCTTTGGTATATGAACTGCTTTGCAAAGAATATTTACTAGCATGAAACTTCAATTAATTAAGACACTAGATAGATCTTGTAGAAACAAATTACATTTTTGGATTAATCAAACTTAGGTTTCAACTTTTTTCCAGAGAGTAGGAGTTAAATGGCATAAAGCTATATTACTTTTTTGTTTATTATGCACAAACAAAAGCCAAGATAAATTCCAAATGAAGGCAGGTGCAGCATGAACATTGTGCAAGAAAGGCCTCTGCTGTCAAATCTCAGACAAGTCTTTTCCCATCTACGATTTAGATAAGAGGTCCATGCCGTTGTTTCAACTATCAATCTGAAACACAGGAAACAGTAAAAGTAAGTTTTCGTGCTCATTTTCATCTTGGCGAATCAGCTCATTACAAGACCTATTAAGATGAACAAATGCTGCTAAGAACATTTTTAGAGCCGATGGTGCACTCTTTGCTATAAGATTCAATAAATAGTAGTCTTTTATAATTTTCTTTGTTGAAGTCCTTCAATCGCGAGATTTTAATGAAAGTGAAAGTAACGAGAATGTCTATTAAGGAACTTATATAGACTTCTCTACTAACTTGCCTTGAAATTTCAATCTTTGTGCAACCACAGTCACCACTGAAGCAAAATGTTCCAATCTGCTTGCTAATCAACACATTGCCTTTCAAAACTGTTAAATTTGCCACAACAAGTCGAAGTTTCATTAAAAGACAGGAAACTTGGTGGTTGAACTACTCATTCTATAAAAAAAAGATTTTAATTAAATTATAGAAAAAAAGGTTATTGATTTTATCAGAAGACTATACAGAAAACAAACTAGAAAAATAGTTTCACTTGGGCAAATGAGCAAATATGTATACTTGGTGTTGATGATAATCATTACTTATTAAATGTTTTGATGTCCCCATTATGAAGAGTAAAATATTGAGAGATTGTGTAGTCTTTACCAAATACTCATGAAAGAGTCCAGCAATGATTCAATGGCCGAAGATATTGTTCTTCAACCAAACAAAAGTGGTGGCTCCTTTGTCGAAGATATGCAACCCTGTTAAACAATAAAATGGTGTCATGAAAAAAGAGAACTTAGACAAACTTGTTATAGCATTCCTCCAACAAGTCTTAATGAAAATATACCTAAATTTATTGCCGCCCATCAATTTTGACTTGATATGCCACATCAATGTTCTAGCACGACCTTCGACCTAGTCAACTATGAGAAAAACATAAGTTTCATGTTTAAACCATATGCTAAAAGGGATATACATATTCCTTACTTGATGAAGAATTAGTAGAACAGTGCATTAGCTATTTCTTTAGATGAGTTGTACAGACTACAGTTACTACTTTGGTAAATAATACTCTACTAAAATTTAGAAAAAGCTAACATTGAAGCTAATGTAGGCTCTTTCGAACAACTTACTTCCTAAATCTACACCACAAACTATAAAGATATGACACCTGAGCCTAACTCAACCTCAAAAGCTAGATCATAAGGGAGGATTTCCCAAGTCCATACAAGAAAACCATCAATACATTTCCCAACCAATGTGAGACTTTTACGTACCCTAGTAACACCCTTCATGCTCAGGCCCGACTGGAGCGTGGACCGGGAGCCCAAACAGGGATGGACATACCATGTAAAAAAAAACCCCTTTCATGCCTAGGCCCGACTGGGGCATGGACCAAGAGCCCAAACAGAGATGGGCATACCATGTAAAAATACCAGGAGACTAAACAGGGATAGATTTAGCTCAGTTACCATGTAAAGATATCGGGAGCCCAAACCCTTCATGCCCAGGCCCGACTAATGAGTAAATCGGGAGCCCAAACCTTTCATGCCTAGGCCTAACTAAAGTGTGGATCGGGAGCCCAAACGGGGATGGACCTGGCTATGATATCATGTAAAGATATGACATCTGACCTAACTCAATCCCAAAAGCTAGCCCATGAGAGAGGATTGATCAAGTTCATATAAGCAATCCATCAGTCCATTCTCCAACAATTGTGAAACTTTTACCCACTCTAAACTAACACAGTGCCTTTCCAAACTGTTAAATTTGCCACAACAAGTTGAAGTTTCATTAGAGAAGGACAGGGAACTTGCTGGTTGAACTACTCATTCTACAAAACAAATATGGTGGTTCCTCTGTGAAACATAACCAACAATAACAACCCTGTTAATAGTAAAATTGTGTTGTGAGAAAAAAGGAGCGCCAAAAACTTATCATAGCATTCCTCTAACAAGTCTAAATAAAAATTTACCTACCGTAATTGTCTGCCGCTCATACGATTTAGCTTAATTTACCACAGAGACGTTTTAGAATATCATTGGAACCAGCAACCTATAAGGAAAAAAACATAAATTTTTATTAGAAGAAAAACAATTCGGTTCAAGTGGACAATCAGAATGCTGAAAGTATAGCACAGATGCAATTGATTGATAATCTTACATTTTTTTGTCAAAATAATTTCACGAAAAAGTATTAAATTACTTATTTAAAACTTCTTTTCTGGAACTCGTTGAAAATAAGAGTCTATTTAAAAATGCAACTCAGAAACCGAGACTTACCTCTGTCCTTCATTATCCTCCCACCTACTTCAAATTCTTGGAATATGGGAAATTTTCGACCATTGGGAGTTGGTGCAACTTTCTTCTAACTTTGGGCAGCCTTCAATTTGCAGGTTCCGTATTTTAGTGAGGCGTCGCATGACATCTCGGGATGACAGATGCTCTTTTTTTTTCTTTTTCAAACTCTAGTTTTTCGTAGTTCTGTAAAATTAACTGTTCCAAAGAAACAAGGTTTCCGAGCCCATTGGATAGAGTTTCTAACAGTGGTCATTCATTGATCTCCTGATACTGTAATTTACACATGACATCTGAGAAGTCTAGACGTTGTAGCCGTTTGCACCCTGTAGTTAATTAAGGTGGAAACCCAGAAAACGAACAAAGGAGAACTTATGAATAATAAAACATAAGAACTATAAAGCAATGAAGAACAAGAAAGAAGAGAGAACATTATTTGAAAATGCAATATTTTTCCACTGCCTAAGATTTATATTTATAATAAAGAACTAACTTCAGACATAGCGAGTAACACTCCTCCTTGGTTTAGGAACTGTTGATTCCTATTTTTTCTTTGAAAAACGCAAACTTGCCGAGGGAAAGGGGCTTGGTGAAAATTTCAGCAACCTTCTCATCACTATTGCAGTAAAGAAGCTTCACATCTCCACGTTTCTTCACGTCTCTTAAGAGAAAACAACTTAATATTGAAATGCTTCATTTTTGCATGAAAAATTGGATTATTAGCAATTGAAATTGCAGTTTGGTTATCAATAAAAACCTCAGTCCCTTCTTTTTGCTCCATATTCAGATCACACATAATTTTCCTCAACCATAGTGCTTGATTTACAGCTGTTGTTGCAACAGTAAATTCTTCCTCAGCTGTTGATTGTGCTACGATATATTGTTTCTTGGAATACCAAGAGAAAGCTCCTGACCCAAGATTGAAACAGAAGTACTCTTCATATCAGGTGCACCTCCTCAATCACTATCAGAGAATCCGTCAAGTCTAAACTTCTAACTTATGTGAAACTTAACACCATAGTTGATAGTTCCCTTGATGTATGATAATTCTTTACCTGCTCTCAAGTGTAAATCACTTGTACAATGCATGAACCGAGACAAAAAAACTCACTGCATACAAAATATCAGGCCTAGTTGCAGTCAAATACATCAGGCAGCCAATATGACTTCTATAATATGCCTCATCCAACTTTTCTATTCCAGCATCTTTGGAAAAAAAATTCTTTTGGTTCATTGGAGTACTCATAACTTTGCAGTCTTCCATATGAAACTTCTTTAGGATATCTTGAGCATATTTATTTATTTTTTTGTAGAAAATGAACACATTGTCTTCATTTTGTTTGATTTCCACTCCAAGAAAGTACGCCATTAGTCCAAGGTCTGTCATTTCAAAGACCTTCATTATTTCTAACTGGAAGTCCTCAATTAGGCAAACCTTACTTCCTGTGATAAAGAGATCGTCAACATACAAAGAAATAATAAGTATGTCTGCACCTGAACACTTAATATAAAGTGTAGACACAAATAGGCTCTTCCTAAAGCCTAAACTTAACAAATGATCATCAATATTGCTATACCAAGCTCTTGGTGCTTGCTTTAAACCATAGATAACTTTCTTAGCAAATAAACCTTAATTTCTTGCCCCTTGACAACAAAACCATCTGGTTTCTCAACATAAATCTCCTCCTGAAGAAGACCATTGAGAAAAGCCGACTTAACATCAAGTTGATAAACTTTCCAATCTTTTTCTGTTGCAATGGCTAGTAGCAATCTGATTGTGTCAGGTCAAGAAACTGGTGCGAAAGTTTCTGAGTAGTCTACTCCAAAGATCTGAGCCTAACCTTTCACTACAAGCCTTGCTTTGTGTTTGTTGATGGAACCATTAGTATTTAGCTTTGTCCTGAAGACCCATTTTACACCAGATCTTTTTGTCTAGAGGTTTCTCAACAAGCACCCAGGTCTGATTTTTTTTTATCATCATCATCTCGTTCTTCGTTGCTGCCACCCATTTTTCATCCCTTTCTGCTTCCTCATAGTCAGTGGCGGAGCCAGAATTTTCTATAAGGATGTCCAAAATATGTAGAAGTAGACATATGAAGTAGCAAAAGGGGGTTCAACATCTATTATATATACATAAAAAATTATTTTAGCCATGTATAAATAATATAATGTTCTGCCTAAGAGGGTTCGAATGAATCCTTTACTATAAGGTGGCTCCGCCCCTGCAGTCATAGCTTGCGGGATCACAAATTACAATATTGCATCTCTGATAGATATCAGAGATAAACTGCGTGCCTCTAACAAGAGGATCATGAACTTTTGGATCTAATAGATTGTCAACTGGTGGATTGTTTTTGGGCTTCTCCCAGTTCCATTGTTGGTCCTCAATGAAGTGGACATCTCTACTTATGACAATATTTTCCGTTTGAGGTTCTTATACCTTATATGCTTTGGAAAAAACACTGTAGCCTATAAAGATGCTAGGAACTGCCTTCTTATCAAGATTATCTCTTTTAACCTGTGATATATAAGAGAAACGCAAGAAACCAAAAATTCTAAGAAATTCCAATGAAGGTTTATGACCATACCTTCCTTCATATGGTGTTTTATCCTTTACAGATCTAGAAGGAAGTCTGTTTCGCAAAAAAAATAAAATCAGCAGTACTGGCAGCCTTCGCCCAGAACCTTTTAGGTAAGATGTTTCTGAGGTAGCATGCACCTAGGCATCTCCATTATAGTTCTGTTTTTCCGCTCACTAACTCCATTTTGTTGTGGAGTATAAGGGGCAGATAGCTGATGTTCTATACCGGCTTTGTCACAGAGTAATTTAAACTGATTTGTAGTGTACTCCTTCCCATTATCTGACCTTAAAGTCTGAATTTTCCAGCCACTTTGATTTTCCACCTTTGCCTTTAAAATTCCAAAATACATCAGCTACCTCTAACTTGGCTTTTAAGAAAAAAATCCAGGTCACTCTTGTTAGATCATCAATAAATGCAATGTAGTAAAGACTACCATTTAAAGATGATGTTCTGTGAGGTCCACCCAGATCTGAATGAATGAGCTGAAGATTTTTTTTATGCTCTCCAAGTTGTTTTGGGAAACGACAACCTGTTCATCTTTCCAAGTAAACAAGCTTGGCAATCTGTCCACCAATTTTGCAATCTTGGTAGGTCATTCACAAGTTCCTTTCTTTGCAAGAACATCATACCTTGATGATGAAAATGACTTATTCTTTTATTCCAAAATTCTGTGGAGTTGTCTAACATAAGAAAAGTTGTCTGCTTTTCTTCCAAAGGATTGAGCGGGAAACACCTCCCCTCCATTTTGACCTTGAATATCTCATCGCCTGATGGATCTTCTATCACACAAGTTTTTTTTAAAGAACGGATTGAATCCATTCTCCATTAATTGACCAACAATGAGAAGGATTCGATCAAGGTCTGGAACATACAAAACATTTGCGATAAACTTAGTTCTAGAGCCACTAGTAATGGCTATGGCGCCCTTGCCTTTCATAGCAAGACACTCGCCATTTACAATTCTAACTTTCTTTGTCTCAGTGTTCCACAACTATTTGAACAACATCTTATCAGATGCCATGTGGTTAGAGCAACCACTATCAATTAACCAACTTTCAGTTGAATCTAGGCTTGTGAAACAAGTTGCAACAAAGAGGTAATCTTCTTCTTCCCGATCAGCAACTTGAGCTTCAACTTCAGGCTGCTAAATTTTGGCTTTACCAATCGCAACTTCATGACCTTAATGATTGGACTTGCTGTATTTTGCATTAGGTCTCCTCCACCATTTGAAAGGAGGGTGACCTTTTTTTCCACAGTGTCGGCAATGAGGATCGTTAGCCTTCTTGCTTTTAGCAAAATTCTCACTATTTTGTCCTTGTTTCTTCTTGTTCTCTTTCTTCTTGTTTCTTCCATCATCTTGATGTTTAACTAATAGGGCTCCTTCTTGTCTCATTACACATTGTATCTCTTGTGCTTGAAAAGCACTTAAGAGCTTTGCTAGTGTAATTTTGGACAAGTCCTTAGTATTTTCTAATGTAACAGTAGCCTCAAATCTTTTAGGTACTGTTACTATCAGCGCATAAGTTGCTTTGTACAACTGTTAGATAGAATTAGTTAATTACTATTTTATTAGTCATTAGTTATTGTTGAGTTTTACCATTAGTTTACTGCTTCTCTTCTAATTTGACTAGGTCTCTAACAGTGTTTAGGCTTAGGATTATCTCCCCATTTTGTGGAATTAGCTTAGGAAATAGTTAGACCATCGTGTATATTTATTTCCATTCCAGCAATAAGAAGTAAAGGTTCTTTGCATGCAGCTTATCTTGTTTCTTTATGGTATCAGAGCCACAATAAACTCTAACGAGTAAGATCCTATATTTTTTTCTCTCCCACCCTTCACAAATGGTCGACACTTCTCAAGTTGTCACCGCAGATACAAACATCGGAGTGACAATCGTTCAATTTAATTCGGCATCCCAATTGCCTATCAAATTACTTGGCAGCCAAAACTTTTCAACTTGGAAGGCGCAATTCTCGATGCTTATGCATGGTCATGATCTATATGGCCATCTCGATGGGTCTGCTCCCTTCCCTTTTTGCACGATCACAACTGGCACAGTCTCTAGTTCCAATCCTACGTTTTCTCTTTGGTTTCGCCAAGACCAACTTATTCAAAACACCCTTATGGCATCTGTTGATCCAACAATTGCCACCACTGTTGCAACTGCTAATACAACAAAAACTGTCTGGGATGCATTGCACACAACCTATGCGAATAAGTCCCAAACATGCATTTTTAGTTTGTGTGATCACCTTACGCGCCTGACAAAAGACTCCCAACTAGTCACCGAATATTTGCAACATATTCGCTCTATTTCTGACGAACTCTCTACAGCTGGTGCCTCAATTACCAACTCAGAACTTATTGTTAAGATCCTGAGTGGTTTAGGTCTAGAGTTCCGTGAGAACTCTGTTGCGATCCATGCTCGTGACTCCAATATTTCTTATGAAGAACTCTACGAAAAGCTATTGGATCATGAGTTTTTCCTTCGCCATGAAGCGTCCAAGCACGCTCCCAACCAGATTACTGCTGCAGCTGCTGCATCTAACATGTCTGGTCATTCAAATTCTCGGAACACTCGTCAGCCCAACAATGGCGGTCCAACAATCGCTCTACTACACACAATCAGTGTCGATCTTCCACCACTACCAACTCTTATGATAGTGTTCGCTGGCAATTGTGCAACAAACCAGGCCATGTTGCAAGTGTGTGTAGATCAAAATCTCACAATCATTTTGAGGCAAAGGTCAACTATGTTTCAGGATTGCAGGCACCAACAAATTCTTGGATTGTCGACTCTGGAACATCTCATCATATCACTGCTGAACCTCACAACTTGCAAGCATACAATGGCATGGAGCATGTCTTCATGGGTGATGGTAACAAAATCCCCATAACTCACACTACTTCTACTCAATTACATGCATCGAATAATGCTTTCAAGCTTTCTAATACTCTATGTGCACCTACCATTAGCGTAACTTACTTTCAGTTTCTAAATTTTTTCAAGATAATCTAACCTCTGTTGAATTTTTTCTTTATCTTTTTTGTGTAAAGGACCTGAACACAGGAACTCATTTGGTCCATGGTCAGAGTAGAGATGGTCTTTATGAGTGGGCAACTTCACCTTCGGTGCCTTCCCCACAAGCTCATGCTGCCTCCTCCAATTCGTCCTCCATTATCACTTGGCATCGTAGATTGGGTCATCCACATGCCAGAGTTTTGAATTTTGTTTTAAATAAATTCTCGCTGCCTTATACACGATAAAAAATTTCAGTTTGTAATTCTTGTTCATCAAATAAAGCTCATCAGCATCCCTTTCAACAACTTACATTGTCAAGTACAAAATCATTTCAAGCCATTTTTAGGGATTTGTGGGGTCCTTCTCCAGTGTTATCAATTGATAAAAAACAGTACTATTGCATTTTTGTTGACCAATTTACCAAATACAATTGGCTTTATACCTTGAAACATAAAAGTGAGGTAAAAGAACTTTTCAAAAACTTTCAAGTTTTAATGGAACGTCATTTCAATACAAAAAATCTTTCTTTATATACTGATGGTGATGGAGAATATAATACTCTGTTTGGATCATTGTTACCCATTGTTTCATATTGTATTGTATTGTATGGTAGATACAATGTTTGGCTAGATTGTATTGTTTGTTGTTGTTTAATAACATTTTAATTGTTTGGTTTGATTGTATCGTACTATATTGTAATTTATAAATTTACTAAAATGTCCTTAATTATTCTAGGGTAGGAGGTTTGACTAGAATTAAATAATATAAGGTAAAGGGTAAAATAGTATTTTGAAATATTATGTAATGATATAATTGGAAAAAGAAATTAAGTAACAATGGGAACACAGCAAATCGGTTGTTCCATAAAATAGGAATTTTCATTGTTACGTAACAACGAAATTTAACAATACAATACAATGCATTTTAAGTAACAATCAAAACAAACATTGTAGGTATAGTAACGATACAATACAATACAATGGGTAACAATGATCCAAACAGAGTGTAAAAGTCTTGATCCATACCTAATCTGTCAAGGTATTGAACATCCTTTAACTCCTCCATACACCCCTCAACGAGTTGCTCTTGCCGAACTACGACATAGACATATAATTGAAACGGCAAGAACATTACTCCATGAAGCCTCACTTCCCCCGACCCTTTGGTCCTTTGCTTGTCAATATGCAGTTTACTTGATCAATCGCTTACCTACCTCCCTTTTGCAAAATCAATCACCTTTTCAAATGTTATTTGGTACAAATCCATATTATGCTCACTTAAAATTTTTTGGTTGCTTGTGTTATCCATGGCTCAAACCATACTCGAAGAATAAATTAGAGCCACGATCGACGCCTTGTGTTTATTTGGGATTTTCCTCAAATTATCATTGTTATCAATGTTTTGATCCAAAATCTTCAAAAATATACTTGTCTCATGATGTCAATTTTTTTGAAAGATTTTTTCCTTTCCAGAATATGTTTTCAAAGCTTTCCTCATGTTTCAGACCACTTGCCTGGGAAGACTTGGTTACAGCTAACCAGGACATCTCTCCTATGATTTCTCCTATGCCTTGTACAGATTTACCGCCCCCTATTATTTTGACCAATGCAGATACCATCCGGCACACACATGATACTGTCTCCTCCGGCGGCACTCCAAGAAAGTTTGTGATACCAGGTGCTTTTCCTACTTTTTCTCCTCCACTTTCTTCTCTTCCTGATACCAAATCTTCTCCTCTGCCGTCCTCAATCCATGTCGAGAGAACTTCCATTGAACCCCGCCCCTCAACTTCCTTACTTCCAATACCCTTTCCATCACCTCAACTACCATCAACGTCCCATCCACCATCGCCAAAACCTCCTATTCGGTTCGTGTACTCTCGTCGCTCCACTCCAGCGGCAACAACGAACACCTCTGCCCCAACCTTGCCTAAACCACACCCTTCCCCTTTGCCTCCAAATCGAGTCGTTACCCGCTCACAACACAATATCCATAAACCAGAACCAAATTTTGATTACATGGCTCACCTCCCACCTATATTCACTCCCAACACCTTCAACCAAGCAAACAAACACATAGAGTGGAAGAATGCTATGCAAGCTAAATTTGATGCACTGCGTAAAAACCACACGTGGGAATTACCTCTTGATCCGTCTAAGAATGTCATTGCTTGTAAATGGTAGTACAGAATAAAGCGAAAGGTTGATGGTTCTATTGATCATTATAAAGCCAGATTGGTCGCAAAAGGATTTACCCAATGTCCCGGTGTTGATTTTCATGACACGTTTAGCCCAGTAGTCAAACCAACTACTATTCGTGTGGTCCTCTCCATTGCAATCAAATTTGATTTGCCTCTGCGTCAACTTGACGTTAATAATGCATTTCTTCAAGGACGTTTGGATGAAGAGGTTTATATGGAACAACCTCGGGGATTTGAAGACAAGGCTTGTCCAACCCATATTTGTCGTCTTCATAAAGCTATTTATGGATTCAAATAAGCTCCTCGAGCATGGTACAATGAACTCAAGAATCATTTGCTCCTGTTAGGCTTCATGAAATCTGAGTCTGACAACTCCCTCTTTGTTCGTAATCATTCTCATGCCACAGTGTACCTAATGGTATATGTGGATGACATTATTATTACTGGCAGCAATACTTCAGTTGTTAATCAAGTTATTTCTTCCCTTGCAACTAGATTTTCTGTTAAAGATCTTGAAGCTCTCACCTACTTTTTAGGTATTGAAGTCATTAGAAGTGTGGATGGTATTATTATGACTCAGAGTACCTATACAAGTGATATATTGCGTGAGGAGAATATGGATGATTGCAAACCTGCTATAACTCCAATGAGTACTACCGAAGTACTCAAGGTCAATGATGGCGGATTATTAGCTGATGCAACCAGATACAAGAGGGTGATAAGGAAGCTCCAATATTTGTCTTTCACTCGTCCAAACATTTGTTTCGCAGTAAACAAAATGTCACAATTTATGCAAACTCCCTTAGAGATCCACTAGAAAGTTGTCATACGGGTACTAAGGTATCTTCAAGGGACTGCTCATTTTGGCTTATGGTTGATGCGCCGTAATGATTTCTCTTTACATATGTACTCTGATGCGGATTGGGCTGGAGACTTCAATGATCGAACTTCTACTACTGGATACCTTCTGTTAATTGGCCAAAATCCTGTGAGTTGGTCCTCCAAAAAGCAAAGAACGATTGTTCATTCTTCCACTGAAGCTGAATATCGGGCAGTTGCAAGTGCTCTTGCGGAAACAAACTGGGTCACAAATCTTCTTGCAGAACTGCGACTTAAATTTCAAAAAGTCCTTACTATCTACTGTGACAATGTTGGTGCGACGTATTTATGTGCAAATCCTATTTTTCAGTCACATGAAACACATTGCGGTGGATTTCCCTTTTGTGTGCAATCAGGTTCAGCTCAAGCAAGTTCAAGTTGTCCATATACAATCTGCAGACCAACTTGCAGATACTCTAACCAAGGCCCTTTCCAAATCAGCCTTTGACAGACACATGTTCAAGCTAGGTGTTGTTGCACACTTCCTACCTTGAGGGGGGCGTATCAACGCATAAGTTTTTTTGTACAACTGTTAGATAGAATTAGTTAATTACTGTTTTATTAGTCATTAGTTACTGTTGAGTTTTACCATTAGTTTACTGCTTCTCTTCTAATTTGACTAGGTATCTAACAGTGTTTAGGCTTAGGATTATCTCCCCATTTTGTGGAGTAAGCTTAGGAAATAGTTAGACCATCGTGTATATTTATTTCCATTCCAGCAATAAGAAGTAAAGGTTCTTTCCAGCTTATCTTGTTTCTTTAGTTACAAGGATTTTCTCAACAAACCTTGAATCGTTAAAAGTGGAACCCAACAATCTGACTCGATTTGTTATATTTAGAAGTCTGTTAGAATATTCCTTTATGGTTTCACTTTCCTTCATCATTTGCAGCTCAAACTCACATACTAAATTTAGCACTTGCATCACTCGAATTCTTTCATCTCCTTCATGCTTATTCTTGAGATAATCCCATACCTCTTTAAAAAAAAATATTCCCATACCTCTTTTGCTGACTTCAGGGACATGATACAAGTAAAGATGGTGGATGAAACTATTGTACACAAGCATACCTTTGCTTTTAATCTAATGGTTTTCCTTTGCTTGTGATTTTTAATGTGCACCATTGTGAGATTATTTGGTAAGGGAACAATCTTGTAATCATCTTCTATAGCTTGCCATAGATCCAAAGCTTCTAGATATGTCTGCATTCTAACTACCCAGATCTAATACCTTTATCCATTTGAAAGATGGTGGTGCCAATGAAGAAAAACTTGCTTCTCTGTCCATTGAATTCACTAAAATTGATTAATGAACACATACATGTCCCTCAAGAATATAAAAAAGCTATGATACCAGTTGTAGTTAATTAAGGTGGAAACCTAGAAAAAGATTAAAGGAGAACTTTTGAATAATGAAAGATAAGAACTATAAAGCAATGAATAACAAGAAAGAAGAGAGAACTTTATTTGAAAATGCAGTATTTTTCCATTGCCTAGGACTTACATTTATAATAAAGAACTAATTTCATGGTCCTAAAAATCAACAACAAATCTGCTGAAGATAAACAAGCTCCTAAAGACTAGGTAAAAAAGTTATTTAAGGAAAACTAAAGCTAATTTATTGCAGTAAATAAATAAAGGCTGCAGTCCTAAAACATAGCAACTAACACACCTCACTAGCGTTAATAATACAAGAGAAGTAAGGTTGCCAAATCTATGAGGAAGATCCTCGATTTGGAAGTCATATATCCAGATCATTGTTAGGTTAGAGAGTTGCATAAATTATCAGGGCAGAGAATACCAGTGCAAACGTCCTTCCACACACAAACAATGAAGGGAGAAGATCTGCTGAATACCATTAAACATCAATTGGAATGCCTCAAAATCCACCATCTCTGATAAAGGACCAATTTCCAAATGCCATAACCCAGTGAGACCGTGAAGGCTTCCTGCGGGTACACTAATCAATATGGGACATTCTGACATATCCACAAATGAAAGCGAAGGAATTTCCCACACATGTAAAGGCAAGGAAATCAAGTTGTTACAGTTGCTGACTGTCAAAATCTCTAGAGACCGGCATTGCTCTAGCATTCCACTTGGTAAACTGGTCAATTCATTACATTTCCATAGCCAAAAAAATTGGAGGTTAGTCAAATAGTTCTCTCCACTGGGAACGGGAAAAGAACTGAAATTGGTGCAGCTGTCAACCAATAAACTCTTAAGAGAATGGAGATTGTACAAGCTTTGTGGCAATTCACGAAACTCTTTGCAGTAGAAGACAGATAGGTGTTAAAGAGAAACGTTGGTGCGTAGCATCTCATCGGGAAGGGAAGTCAGCTCTTTCACGTTACCTAGAACAAGATTCACAAGAGATGTCAAGTTGCTGCACAAGTTCAACAGTGGCATTTCACAGTCAACTTTTTCAATTTCTAATTCACGGAGGATTTCAAATTTAGTTGGAGTACATTTTAACAGTGGACACTCAGTAATCCTCAACTTCTTAAGGCCAGGAAACATTCTTAATTACTCCAACTTCAGCTCCCTTCCACTCAATAAGGCTACACATATTCTCCAATACCAGTTCTTTCAATGACAGGAACACTTGGATAACATCGTTATTGCAGCTTGACCCACTATTGCTAATCTCAACACCATATAAAGCAGGTCCAATGCATTCCAACTCATGGAATCCTACCAGTTCAAGATGTCGAAGGAATTTCAGTTGGCCAACCGATGGAATTTCTTCGCACCTTTTGCAATCACATAATTTCAACATGACTGAATTCAGTAGCAATTCTTCACTGAACCGTGATGGAAATCTAGTCCCCAAATAGTTCTCCACTTCTAAGATTTTCAAGTTAGGATGCGGTTGAAGACCATCCAACACATGCACATCATTGATCTCACAACCTTTTAATTCATTATGTGACCACGAATATACCATCTTGTAGATATTTGGTATCTCCTCTAAATATGTTGTTCGAGCCTCTTCTTTATTTCCGACTAATTGGTGATGTTGATCGTCAATTCACCTCTAAGGTTTTTCAAACGACCTAAATCATCTATTCGTCGACCTTTCTCTAAACTACGTAGAAAAACTATAGTGTCTGAAGACTAGTCAATTGCCCCATATTAAGTGGCATCTGAAACTAATCATGAATTTCTGATTGGTAATATATGTGCCTCAAACTTATCATATTTTCCATTTCTTCAGGAAGCTTCCTGAGTGAAGAACAATCATTGTCTCTAAATGTTTGCAAATTGTAGAGCTTGCATATAGAGTTGGGAAAGTCTTTGATCTCAGTGGTGGAGAGATCAAGATATCTCAAGTATATTAACTTGCTGATTTTGGCTGAAAATTCCTCGATGCCTGATCCAGACAAATTTAAAACTCTCAAGAACTGAAAGCTCAACATCATATCATCATATATATTACTTTTCCAGAACAATGTGCACAAACGTCCTGGCTCATTTATCGTATCCATTTGATCACTTGGTGAGTACCATCCAATGTATCGAACTTGAGAAAGATTCTCTCCTCCAACACTCTTCGTATCAAATAGTTTAGATTTTAATGTATCTCCAGCCAAATCATGCATAAGATCATGTATCTTACAGTGTGTTATATTGTTGTGCTCATCTAGCTCTACATCTTGCAGCAAGGAATATTTCATGTTTCTCCTTGTTGCGCAAGAGGCCTCCCAAAACCCTTGCTGCCAACGGTAGACCTTGACACATTTTAACAATCCTGTTCTCCACCCTCAGCATTTCCTCAAGAACATACCTATCAACAAATGCTCTTTGTTTGAAAATGGACCAACAATGATCTTCTGCTAATTTTCCCAACACATGAAGATCTACTGCTATTGTGGATACCACTTGTTTCATGTGAGTAGTCACGAGAATGCAATTTCCTCTAGAAGTGTTTACCCCTCTCAAGCTGTCCATGAACTCAACTCACACTGGAAGGTCAACACGCCACAAATCATCTAAGATAAGCAAATACCTTTTTCCTCGTAGTTCATCTCACAGTTTCTTGACTATTATATCCCTGGTTTGGACCTCAAGTTTCCTCCCTGTCAATGATTCGAGGATCGGTTCAAGAAAGTTCTTAGTCTATGATATTTAGGTAGACACAACCATACTCTCTTTTCAAAGTGTTTTTCGATCTCTTCATCATTGAAAGTTCTCTTAGCAATAGTAGTTTTCCCTAAACCTCCCATGCCCACTATGGGAATGGTGCATAGAACAACTTCTTCTTTCATGATCAACATCTTCTCCTTAATTCCAGCAACATTGCTGTCTCTACCAATAACATTCGAAGCAACTACTAAGGAATCTGTTTCTCAAATCGGTAGTATTTGCTGAGAAGGAACTATGAGTGATTGGAGCCCGAGGTCTTTGGATAACTGATTGGTAGCCCTCAACTCTTCATTGCTGTTTTTTATTTTTCGAGACATTTTGCTCTTAAAAGCAGTATGAGAAAAGAAACCGCTGACCTTTCTCATTGGCCTATTTCGGACTTGTGCTTCGAGAGATTCATTCTGAATTCGTCACACATTTTCAGCATTTTGAGCAGCTCTCTCAATCATTTTGATCCATTCTTCCACAGCGTGATCATCAACTTGTCGTCGTTGAGAATCATGAATGAAAGCTTGAATGATGGATGCATTTTGTGTCATCATTCTGAGATGTTTGTTGCAGTCCCTTGAGCTACTGACTCTCTCAATAGTTAGAGAAAGTGCTCATAAGAAAAACTTGAACAGTAGCACCAAGTTTGGTAAAAAGTGGAGTTGATTTCTCAAAAGGTCATTGAACTATGAGAATTTAACCAACAAAGTCATTGAACTTTATTTTGTATCAATAAAATCACTCAACTTAACACTTTTATCTTCAAAAATCACTCAAATACATTTATCTTTAAAATCAAATTGACATGGCAAAATAAGTTATTTTTTATAGCATATAAACATGAATCCCACAAATAAATAAAAATTAAAAATTTCCCATGTTATTTTTTTATTTTACTTTTTGAAAAAACTGAATCTGCACCATTTCCAGGCACTTTCTCCCATTGAAATGTTATTTCGAATACATTTTGAATAATTTAAAAATTTCTTCAAAAAATTCCCATTTTCTCAAAACATAATTTTTACACCAAGAAACTAGAAAGAAAGTGTGAACCTCTGGTGGACTCACTCAACTGGAATGAATCCACAGAGAAATAACGAATCTAAAAGTCACCATTTTTTACATAATTTTTTTATTTTGCAACTTTGTTTTTCAAGAAAAGGTCAAAATCCGCACCATTTTTAGTTAGTTTTTTTTTTTTTGTTTATTTGTGTAGTCTATGATTATATGAAATAAAAAAGAATTTATTTTATTATATCAAATTTATTTTAATGATAAATGTAGTTGAGTGATTTTTGAAGATAAAAGTGTTAAGTTGAGTGATTTTATTGAAACAAAACAAAGTTCAATGACTTTACTTGTTAAATTCTCATAGTTCAATGACCTTTTGAGATATTAACTCTAAAAAGTGGTCATAAGTTATTTGTTTTGTTAAAATTACTACTAAAGTACTCTTAATATAATTTTTTTTTTTAGTTTTTTTTTTTTTATATTTATAAAACTTACAAATTTAACTTCATCTTTTAAAGAAAATGAGAAAGGACATGTACCCATTTCCTTGTTCTAAAAAATATCCCTGTCCCAGAATGGCTACCCAGCGTGAATTCGAATTGGTCGAACTTTAATGCGTGTATTAGACATCAGATGGAAAATTAAAGTTAGGAGTGGTTTTTCACTTTTTAACAATGGACACTTTATATGGAATGAAGCACCATGTCGACCTACTTGCTTTTAGCATTTTGATGTTTGTTGTGTCATGTGTGTAAACTTTGCTATTTGATCTGCAATAGTAAATGAAGAGACTTTAGAGCAAGCTTTTTGCAATGCCTCTATTTGAAAGTCATTAGGTAATTGGAATTGGTATAATTACACAATCTAGTAATTATGTTGACATGTTTATTTGTTATAGACTCACAGTGTAAATACACATGTATTGTTTGGTTGCACAATTGCAATCATAAGGTTATATTAAAATTTAACAATAAAAATTAATTATATAAAATTAAAATTTATGCTAGGAAAATAAGAGACTTTATAAATTATATTAAATTAAATATTTAAGATATATATTTTCTTCCGAAAATATATTAATCAACAAACCTATGTTTTTAACTAACATTATTAAAAAAACAATTGATTTATGTTTTTCACATTAGTATATATTAAGTAAATTAATAATAAAAACTAAAAGAACAAGATTTCTATGAACACCCTAAAATACATGTTTACAAAAAGATTAATTTTATAAATATAATGTCATAAACTATAGAAATATTTAACAAAAAGATAATATATCATGTCTAGCTAAAAAATAAATGACCTGCAATGTGAAATATCAAGTCAATACTACTAAAACAAATGAAATTGAAAATATAACATAAGTTCTAAATTCGAAATGAAATTTAATATAATACTCTTATGTCAAATTTCAACCTAACGTACATAAATGTGATTTAAAAGAAAAGAAAAACGTAATCTATAACCTTATTTAACAATGAATTTTCCTTCAATTAAAAAATTAGAATACTAACAAAATTATGTTAATGAAAAATATAAACATAGAATAAATAAATAAAAATATAATACGAAAGATTGCATGGAATCACAAGAAGTAAAGGTTGAGAATGTGAATGAAATGAAATATAAATAATAAAAAATAAAAAATATATTTTTAGAATAATAAAAATTAAAAGAATTTAAAATAATAGAACAAAACTTAATTTAAAACAAAAAAATAAAAAGAAGAAATGAAAAAGTAATCAACTTGTAATTACACGATGTAATTACCAACAATATAATTCACAAGGTCTTCTGAGAATAGGAGAGTTCAATTACGACATGTCAATTACTTCCAATTACTTGTTGATCAAGTAATTACATGGCCAACCAAATATGTTAGAGTGTAATTACACCAAATTACACTAAATCCAATCACCATGGTGACTTTCCAAACAGGCCCAAAAGTATGAAATGAGGACAAAAGGTTCTGGTTTACCCCTAAACTTTGTCATTAAAAGCTGATATATCTCTTGTTATAAAAGTGGCTCACATATATATACCCCTACAATTATAAAAGTTGCTCATATATACCCCTACCGTTACAAAAGTGGCTCACATATACCCTTTTATCTAATGAAAGTGAAAACTTAATTTTAAATTTATTTTTTGATTTTTGATTTCAAAAAAATTCATGTAGGGCCACTATATATGAATTTTTTTTCACACATAATTATTTTTTTAACTACTTTCATTATCATTATTTGAGTTACATATTTTTTTTTTTAAAAAAATCTTCCATTTTTAATGTAAAATTATGAGAAATAAAAAAAAATTGTGAACGAAAAAAGAAAAAAAAATTAAACTATTTTTTTGGTTATATTGTAATTTATTTTGTGTATCCATAAAAACAATTGGAGCATATATAATAAATTTTACAAGAAAGTTACTGAAAAAATAAATATGACTATCATATATTACTAGAAGTGGAAATAGTTTAAGTCAAAAGTTGAATTACAAAAATACCCCTACACTAATTTTTTTCATTAAAAGAATATCTTTTTTTTAAAATGAAATCAATAATGATAGTTAAATGACATTTCTCTTTTTTCTTAAATTTTTGACATTTTTTCTAACTACTTCCGTTTATTTGCATTAAAAAATTTCAATTAAAAGTAAAAACACCTTTAAGGCATTTTGTTTAAGAGATCACAATAAATATCGACTCTTCATTATTTTTCTTCAACCATCAGGCTTTTGCTCTTCTAACTTCCAAACTTTTGGCCTCCCAATCCAATCTATCACTACATCATATACTTATAGCTTCTAAAATCATTTCAGCTTTTAGTAAACTTTAATTTTAAAGCTGTTGATTTTTTTCTGTTGGGCTGTATCAGGTATTGTTTCATTTGTAATAAATAAAATTTGTTTGCTTTATTGATTCTTGTAATTTTTCATAATAATTTCTTCTTCTTCCATTGATTATCAGGCTTTCAATAAAGATTCTTTTTTGAGTTGTTTGTTTTTTCATTTGCTATTGATAAAGTATATATGTCTGCTTTATCACATATGGAATTGATTTAATTTGTGTTTCAGTTGCATTGATATTCTTTATTACATAAATAATAATTTTCTTTTCTATTTTTGTTTGGTAAGATACAAATAAACTTAATTATTATTCTGAAGAAAAATAATGTTACACCTTGTGCACCAATAAAGCCATACGTAGAAGTAATAAATACAGTATATTTTTGTATGTATCATTATAACTTTTGTTGTTTTTTTTTGGCATAATTATTGTAAATTTTTATTTTACTTTTGTACCATTTGTTAGTAAGGAATAGATGTCTCAGTTGTAAGCAAAATACTTGGCAGATTTAGATGTTAAAATTTAAATTTCGATACAATTTATATTGTTATAATTGAAATTTGTAAGTTAATTATATATGCCAAAGAACTGAAAGTAAACTCTTTTTTTCATTTCTTCCATTTTCGGAAGTTGATTAGCATGAGATATAATTATTTCTTACACAAAATTATTTAAATATTAAATAACTTTTTCGTTAACTTTTAAATAACTTTTTGATTAAGTTTATAACATAATATGATAAAAAATAAAGTAATAACAAGAGTTGGATCGAATACGTCTGTACCTTGACATGGGTGACATTCAAGTATTCAATCCAAAAAAAAAAAGAAATATTTCTTTTCTTTTTGATCATTTTTTGTTATGTCAATACACTGTATTAGTTTATTTTTATTTATTCATTCAATTTAATAGTAATGAAAAGAAGTTTGCATCAACTATAATAAGTGATTATATACTTTATTTGTAGCTTCTATTTTATAAAAATGAAATTTGTGATTTAATATTATGGCAAATAATTGAAATTAATATATTTATTCTTCATTGTGGTTCTTTTTGTCACGCCCCGAGCCTACACCCTGGGCAGGACCGGCACTCGGAGACCATTGCTGGCCACAAGCGAACCCTTGACCTGACTTTCTTAACTCAGTGGAAACTTAACTCAACAGCTAAACTCAATGCAAGGAAAGGTTATAAACAACCAACTGATAAACACTAGCCAAAAAGGCAACTCGAGTCTCAAAATAGAATAGTAATATATATACATAGATGAGAGACTCAAAACTAACTGACTGACTGTCTATGAAGCCTCTAAAATACTGAGATGAATGTTGGGACAGACCCCGCAACATCCTAATGAAACAAAACTAAGAGAACAACATAATCGAGTCCTCCGGAACACAAGGAGGCTCACCACTGACTCTGGAGTGCTCAGCTGGATCAACGGCGTGCTGGATGCTGATCCTGGGTACCTGTGTCTGCATCATAATAAGATGCAGGCCAACTGGCGTCAGTACATGGAATGTACGAGTATGCGAGCTGGAAAGCTGAATCACAACTTAAGCTTGAGAGGAGTACAAGAGAACACTTACCTCGGCTCTGTACGACTCATGAATAACTGAACTCAATATATAAAGCAATAAGACACATGCAATATATAAAGCTTGTAAAACAATATAAACAACTTAGCTTGTTAATGATAAAACAATAACAACTCAACTTTACTTATATAAAAGTAATATAACT
>JAJOOR010025297.1:0-17528 GCA_036250505.1 Solanum acaule | reverse complement strand
CAATTTGTGTGTCTTCTAATGCCTCTCTTGACACAAATGCTGCTGGTGGATATAAACGCATCACTTCTTGAATGACCATTGTCACCTTTATGTCAAGACTATAATTGTTAGATACAAATTGTATATTGAGACGGAATAGTTATAAGATTAATGTGATAGATGAGTTACCATTTTCATCTTGGAGACAGACTCTGCATCTAGGACACCATCAGGGCAAATCTGAGCCATTTCCTCACGGATACGAGATTGCCATTCTGGATGTAGAGCAAGAAGCATGAGGCACCATGATGCAGCAACAGCAGTGGACTCATGACCTGCAAAGTATATGTTCTTGCAATTGTCAACTATGAATTTCCTTGACGAATTCTCACCTACATTGCCATCATTGATAGCTCCCTCGAGTATCGAATGCAGTAAGTCTTTCTCATTTTAATGTGTTTCTAAGCATTGATCCCTTTCTCTTTCTTTCACTGCTTCCCATATCAACGACTCTATCTCCTTCTCTAAGTTCTCAATCTCCTTTTGCTGTCTACTCGGAAGAAACCTAATACATATATAGTCCTTATGTCAATAATGGGAAACAAGTTGGAGACAAAGCTATTAGATTCGATTGAATATCTTTGCGACAACATACCCTAATGCAGGAGAACCAAAAAGAATGCTTGTGTTTGATATGACTTTTTGAAGAGTTCGAAGCTTTGAAAAAATGTTTTTGCCTTTGAAATAAGAGCTCCCAAAGCAAGCCCTTGAGATCACATCTGCTGAGAGGCTTCTCAGATCCTCTCCCACACTAATTTCTGCCATTTTGCCCCCTTCAGCTTCAATCCTTTCATCCCATTTCATGGTTAATAACTCTGCTGACTGCAACATCAGGCTCACCATGCCCTACAAATTCATGTTCAAGATTCATAACTACCTAAAAAAAGTAAAATTTAGAAATGGACAAATTTTTTAGCGTTGTAGTCTGGTGCACTAAAGCTCCCGCTATGCCCATGTTCCAGGGAAGGACACAACCACAAGCACCTATTGTACGCAACCTTAGCTTGCATATCTGCCGAAGGCTGTTTCCAAGGACGTAGCTAAACAACAAAATTTGTTGCTAATTCTATTAATACGAGTGATTTAGCTACAGATTAACGACGAAGTTCATAGCTAATTTGTATAGTGTAATTAATATATTCAATCATTGACTATAGTATATGAGTGTAAGATTTTTTTGTTATTATTTAATTTTTGATTAATTACCTTGACCTTGTCCATGAAGAATTCAGGTGCTACGATTTTCCTTTGCATGGCCCAAATATGACCATTAGACCTCAAAATACCATTTCCAAGCATAGGGGCAAGTCTCTTAGTGACATAAGAAGGTTTTCCTAAATCCAGGCTAATACTTTGGTTCATTTCCTTCACTAGCTCTGGTTGGTTCACATACAAATGTTGTTTGTTTCCAGTTGAATATGTAAATACAGGACCTGCAATTAAACCACCAAAACATCAAGCTATAAAAGGTTCACGAGTTCAATAATAAGAACTTAAAGATCAAATCGATCAAATTTATATCTTAGATGCACTTTTTCGTAATGTTATATTCATCCACTCAAAATTCTGAATATGCCTCTGACAAACAGAGCCACAATAATAACACAATAATTTTACATAGATTATTTCCTATGAATTGTTTGATTTAGTACATTAAAAATAACATGCATTGCATAAGAATATTTATTTACAAAGATATCCTCCACAATTATGATTAAAAAGATATAAAAAATGCTTTGAGAGGTAATTGGATCTTTAACCATGCAAATGCATGCATTAAATCCCCTTGCATTACTAACACCTAGAAATCCATGGTATTAATAATGCACATCTTAATACACAATAGAGTGTATAACTGATTTATAGCTTAATAAAGTGTACCAAATAAGGTATTACTAATATACAATGCTAATACATTTATTATTTTTTCTAATAGAGTGAAACTTGTGTAATTATAGATTAATTAGAGTTGCAATATTGAAATTCCAGGAATCATTTTGTGTGAGGTATAATAATTTTGAAATAAAATATAGAATTATTTTATTATGTGTTTGATTGGAGCGTGAAGGTATTAGGTAGTCATGAAATTATTTATCTCATCATTTATATCTTAGTGATCAGATAAGTTATTTCATATACATAGCAAAATAACTTATTTTCAACTAAACAACTCCGCGCTAATAAAGCTAAAATGAGAAGTTGATGGAGTTTAAAAGTCAAAAGGTAGAGCATGGGATCACATGGTTAGTGACCAAGTGTTCCCTGCATCTCCAACTCCTATATTGTACTTAACTCAGTTACATGTGTCTAATTGTGACCCACCTTCATCTAGTCTATTCATGTCCCTCTTAAAGGAAAATGATTTAACGGTATAACACCAAACAAGGAAAGGACCTCACATTTACACACTTCACCATAAGTTAAAATTATTTTTCTGATTAACGGTGTACCCATAAAGAGCATATGAGTGTTCTTGTATTGTTGGTACAAGGTAGAGGAATCACCCACGAGATCAGGGTTTGAATCTTGCTAGAGCGCTAAATTTCATTATTTTTATTTTAAATTTAGCTTAAAGATCATATGTGGTGCACCCGAATTCTTCAAATCCTGGGTTCGCCTCTGTATATACTATACATATAAGATACATACCTATACATATTTATACATATCTACAATTACACCATATATGCACCATTGTAACTCTTTTGGGACAACAAACGAAAAATATCTACTAGGAATACTTGTATGATTTTATGGAACAAAAGACTCATTGTAAGTGCAATGGGGATAACTTGTCTCTAGGATTATTAACTTGTCAAATCATCCTGCTGTATTTCAGCCCTCTGTTATTAGTACACTACTTGAATAATGGGTGAAATTTAGATAAGGATGCAATGCAAGTTTTAATCAATTTTGAAAAAATATTCACTCATCATTCGTTTGAGTGATTATTTTTTTCAGATTCGCAACGAAAAATCATGTTGAGACGTAAAATGCTTCCTAACAAAAGTAAATTCATACTCAGAGGACTTATGGGTATCCATTTAAGTGATTGTATCTTTCCATACACGCATATCGTTCCCACTCTCAACTCCTGACCCATCTCATAAGTTTATTACTTTATCTAAATTATATAAAGAACATTGTAAATTACTACTCTAATATTTTTCGTTTAATTATCAATTACCAAAAGTTAAAAAATAAGTAAGAAAATTATTGGATTTTCAGCAAAGATTTTCCTTCTCACAAACCACACACGGAATATATCTAGTTTATTCGGAAACTACAACTTATCAATTTGATGGTAATTTTATCCTACTTCAACTACAATTTATTAAATCTCAGAAATTATTGTCCAATAACACTACAAAAATGACTATCATCAAAGTCAAATTCGACACTTAAGTGTGTTTGGTATGGAGGAGAATATTTTTCATCGAAAATGTTTTTTTTTTTTTAAATTAAGTTAGTTCCTTTCTTATTTTCTAGTGTTTATTAAAAAAAATATTATCTTAAAAGCATTAATCTATCAAAAACCTATAAGGGTGACACCGTGACAGGGTGTCAGTTGTCAGGTTTCAAGGTGGGATAGTCAAGACGTAGAGGTTGGGGTGTCAGGTGGGTGGGAGGATACAATAAACCTAAAACGTCATTTAGAAAACTCATTTTTTTCTACTTTTATTTGAAAAGTCATTTTTCTCATTTTTAAAGAACTTATTATCCTACCAAAAATATTTTCCAAAAATTTTATCCAACTAAAAATAGAAAATTATAAAAGAAAAACATTTCTGGAAATCTTATTATGAGAGATGAGAAAGACTAGATATGTCACTTGTATATAAAATAACTAATTCTACTATTTTAATATAAATAAAAAATTTATCTTGAAATTGTTATTCAAATAATCAAATCTAACTAGATCTGTCCGTGATTAAGGGTATCACGTGACTAAGTACTTTTAAGGATCCATAATTATTTAAAAGTTTTTAAGATTTAATATTAGGGACAATTATCATTTAATTAAGAATCATCTCCATGTCATAGATAATTGCTGTTTTGCATATTAAATCATATATCATCTCAAAATATATAGAAGTGACATGACCTCTTATTTTTCCAGGAGGTAAAGTTATTAATGAATTGAAATGACTAATTGTCATCAACTTACGTAAATAAATAAATATGATATGAGCATCTTAGAAAAATCGAGAAAACAAGCCAAAAAAGTATATCCTGACAAACCATATACTATATTTTATTTTATTTTAGTTTTGTTGGGCAAGAGGGTCAAATTTTAATAATAGCAACAAGACAAATCTTGGTGAAATATGATGAAATCAATATCTCTTAAGCTTTGGATTTTATTTTATACTCTCTTTCCTACTTCACTTTTTTTTTCTATTCTTTTTCCTTTCTTATTAAAATATTTTTCTTTTTTTGAATATGCAAGTAGTACTACTTTATAGCACATTACTCAGAGTCTAATAATTATTCAAACTACTAGTAGAAGTAGTAACACAAATGCCAGCGCATATCTCTCTTATTTTTTTCAGATTCCTACTCGATAAGATATTTATATTAGAGTACGATTATATTCATATTTATGCACTGCAGAATACATTTATAAGAACAATGATTTCTAACATAATTTTTTTTCATTTAAAAAAAGTCTCTAATTCAAGACTATATCACCATAATTTCTTTATTTGCTTCACATATTATAGAGACAAAATAAACTAAAAACTATTTTAACTAAAAATACATAAATATCTCTAATAATACTACCTAGCTACCTTAGCTTATTGATAATATATATATATTAAAGAATTCTTTTAAAACCAAAAATAGAAAATGGACAAAATTTAGAATTATTTTTCCTTTTTTTTAACGACATGATTTTTGGTGACAACCTGGAAATTTTGAAGTACAGATCAAATAAACACTTACTTTCTTTCTTTCATTAATTCATTATATTCTATCAAATATTGCAATAATTAATCTCTTCTCTTCTTTTTTTTCCATTTTTATTAGTAGAACAAGACAACAAGAAGAATGAAAATAATATCTATGAGATGGTAAGCACCCTTACTTTCAACCTTTAGGTTGTGAGTTCGAGTCATCAAGAGAACACAAATATAAGAATATGAGAAGGAAGATGATAGATATAATGTTACCGTATATTTTTCGCCATTGTTCAAAGTAGGGAAAGAGTGAAGAAGTATAATCATGTGCTACACATTCAGCATAGACATTATTATTGTTGGGAGATGCAGCTTGAATCTTTTGCATTTCAGCAGCATTTCCGTATAAAAATGATGGTTTTGGACCATATATGCCTTGTTTCTTAAGTTTCCATCTAAGTCTCTCTGATGACTTTAACCATAGAGTATTATACAACATGTAAAATACCCCATTAATACCAAAAATAATTAGAATGAACACCAATGAAGAAAATCTCATAGGAAAAACAACAACAACAAGAATAAGAAGGGAGATTATTAGAAAAGGTGTAGTGTTCTTCATTTTTGGCTTTTGTTGAAGCTTTCTAATTTGGATAGCAACAAGTGTGTTTTTGAGGGTCCTAATAAATCGGATTGCACTAATGTATTGTGGGAGACTTATGTGTATATATATATATATATATATTAAATGTACTGTGAGATTTTGACAGCCTTTTTGTCACTTTATTTGGATTATTTTTCATTCTTATTATTCTATCTGTTTCAATTTATATATGACATTTTTGGTTTCTCGAGAGTAAAATTGTCTAATTTTGATTATAAATTTGGGCATGGTGTCTTTATATTTTCTTGAAACAAAATTTATATATTTAAAAATTACGTAAAAAGTAGTATAAGTTAGAATGATTGTCAATTTAAAAGATATATGAAAAAATTATAATCAAAGATAAATTTATTTAAAGCTCAAAATTTGAAAGGTATCACATAAATTGAGACGAAGAGAGTATTATACTAATATTATATTATATATGTCGATCCAATCTAAATGTCTTTATTTGATTAAATACGAAGTCTAAGGAATAAAGAGAAAATTTTGAATTATATCATCTTTAATTAAAAAGGTATGATCGTCTTTTAGATCTTTTAATTTTAAACTTACTATTGTAAAATCTAAATATGAGATGAAACACTTTTTTTTTAAATTAATCAAAAAGAAAAGTAAGAAATTTAAATTGGACAGATGAATTATATGCTTCATAATATATAATAATAATAATAATAATAATAATAATAATAATAATAATAATAATAATAATAATAATAATAATAATAATAAAATAATAATAATAATTATTATTATTATAATAATAATTATTATTATTATTTAATTATTATTATTATAGTGCAACAAATAGGGTTTGCATTTGACACGACGTACGGGAGTGTCATATTTAGCGTCTTTTAGTGTGACGCTGCTTATTTAATAGTTAAACGATGATGCTTAAACATGATTGCACTTAATTGATGAGTTTAAGTACTCCCTGTATTAATTTATGTGATGTCGTTTGACTTGATACGAAGATTTAAAAAAAAAACAGATGAATTTATGATTTAATATAAGTCATAGAACCCAAGGGTCTGACCTAATGGTTATTATAATGGTTGAGAGTCATGAGGTCTCAAGTTCAAATTCCAGCCGAAACAAAAAAAATCACTAATATAAATAATAAATATTTATGTGATTATAAATTATTTAATTAACTGTAAAATGAACATTTTAAAACTTAGTTGTTATTAAATATAAAAATATATCTTTTTCTTGAGTCGATTAAAAAGAAAAAATATATATTCAAAATCTAGTATTTAATTGATTGAATTTGCGCAAGATAAAATCACAAAAAGAATAAATTGCTTTTTATCAAAGATTTTCCATTATCAAAGTGAAAAGATCGAATCGCAACCATGAGAACAACTGACTTTGACACCTCATGTGACTAATGGCACCAATTATACTAGAAACTAGAATGATTAAAGTAATAAATTAAAACCCCTGATAAAGAAATTAATAATTATTAATTATGCTATTAAATATACAGTGGACATCTTTTGAGTAACACTTTTGTGTTACACGAATAACAAACATTTAGTCTATATTAGGTATTTTATTATTCGCACAATTTGTATAATTTCCTTCATTTATATAATTTCAGAATTTATATAATTCGATTTTTGATGGTATAAATTTAAAATTTTGTATATGCTTATCCTAGATATTTGTATATGATTTATGAAAAATTCATAATAAATTACAATTTTTCTAGCAAGAGAAATATACAAACGAAGTTCTGAAAAATTTATAAATGTGTAATTATAGAATTTGTATATACTTACCTTATTTGTATATTCACAACCGAAATATACAAGCATGCAGAAATATACAAACCGCAGTATCCATAGCAAACGAAACTATAGCTATGAAACGCAATTATTAAAACTATACTTGTAGAGTCTTATTATATCTATTATGATTGCTATTTATTAAGTTTTCTCTTAATAAATGTCTTAATCACTTGTGTTTGATATATATTATTTGTAATTCAGAACTACAAAACGTATGAAATTAAAATGCATATCAATCAAATCCTCCAAAACTAAAGTTGATAGAAAAACTATTTTTATTTTATTTTTTGGTGGCATAGGATAAGAAAATTTTTAATGCCGACAGTTTGATCACATCATTGATCAGTTATTTTATTTTTGTGGTTCCTACTGTCTCGTTGAAACGGAAATTGAGACCGTTAGTCAATTGCCAAACAAAAGAATTCTCAACAAATAAAAGGATTTCAATCTGTTTTTGGTCTTGAAACTCGAGTCTGTTTAGCCATGTGAGATAAAATTATAATATAAAATTATATGATCAGATAAAGTTGAATTTTTGTTTAAACATATAATTTGAATTTTTAAATTATATTTTTGATTTTGAAATTTGAACCCATTTAGCGATGTGAGATGAAAGCATGATATGAAGTTAAAGTTTTGTTTGGACATATAATTTAGATTTTTAAGTTATCGTAAGTTGTGAAAACTATCAAAATTATCTCAATTCTTTATATAAATCTTACCAAAAAAGCAAAAGGAACAAAAATATAATACACTAACACAAAGTTATTCTTAAAAAAATACAGCATTTATTGATCGAATTTTAGTTCAATAAAGAAGTAAAATTGAAAATGAGTTGTAGTGTAATATTCTTTAATAAAATTGAGCATGGTCAATATCTTTAGTATAATATATTATCATGTTTGTATTTTGTGAATATTTCGTCACTCCTTTGATATTCTCGTAATGAATTACGTAAATATAAAAAGGAAGAATTTTTTAATATAAACTTGTGGGACAATTTCTATAATTAGAAAATCTAAAATCATGATATAAAATTCACAAATCAAAGTTTTTTAGAGAATTTATGATTTCATCTCATTATGTCCGAATGCAGTGGCAAGTCAGAAATGTTATTAAAGATGTCCAAAATAATGGTGTGTGACTGTCAAAATAAAACAAAAAAACATTGTGCTATTTGAGGTGTGTGAACCCAAAACCTCTTAGTTCAAATGAACACCAATTACCACTGCACCAAAGACGTAACGTTTGTCAAGAATGTCCAACTTTAAATATATATCTTATAAATGCAGAATTTGACATATATATATAACATACTTTTTTTTTATCAAGGGTGTCCAACTGAATACCTGGGATGGCTATATATAGCTCCGCCCTTGTCTGAATGTTGATTTTATCACTAAATTTTAAAAATCACGAGATGTAATCACATGTCCAAACAACTGGCTTTAGTACTCAGCGCTAAATTAAGAGGGAATTTGAATGTAAATTTTGGTCCGTTGTTTGAGTATATATGATGTGTGTTTCCACTTAAGAAAAAGCAATTTATGTGTAAATTCGTAACGAAAGAGGAAAATAATAATGTCGACGCGTCTTTGTAGAGTGGAGAAATAAGTGCATGCATGAAGACACATAACAAAAAGTGGAAATGTACAGTCAACTAAATTAAAGATGATGGAACCATTTTTATGTTTTGGGCAATTCCTATTTCCTACCCTTTCTTCTTCTTATCTTCTTTATTCTCTTATACAAAAAAAGTCGATAGAGACAATTTCTGTTATATATCATATATCCAATCGCAGACATAACAAATGGTCGATATTTAAAGTTTATAAATTCAAAATTAGACTAATAATTTATATTTATTTATTTTAATTTTTAAAATATGAAATAAAATTACTTAAGAGTTAATTACATCATATCCTATTCTTTTTCAAATTATAAAAATCTCTTTAACTTGGTGGAATCTGGGTACATCCCTAAATGTCCTGATACATCGTGTCCCGTTTCAGATACATCTATCAATATCTCAATACATTGCGTCTCGGCTTCTGATATATCTCTCAACGTCCTGATACATAGCGTGTGTCCTGATACATCGTGTAAAGTGATGTATCCGATTGATACATGAGTAAAGTGATGCATCTGATTGATACATGCGTAAAGTGATGTATCTGATCGATACATATAGCGTAAAGTGATGTATCCAATCGATACATCAAGTAAAGTGCTATATCTGAGTTATGTAGTCAATCGACACATCGCGTAAAGTGATGTATTCGAGAGTAGGAGACAGTAGGAATTTTTGTCATTTTTTTAAATGATAAGAAATTTTAGAAAATATGATAAGATAAGTTGTGTATTTAGGTAATTTTTTTGTTATGAATTACAATAAAAGAAAGAAGTGATGGGAAGAATTATAGACATTCTAATATATTGCTACCATTTAGGTAAGGGAATCTCTTAGTTATAGAGCAAGAAAATTTTACTCCACAATTAAAACAAAAGTGTCAATTTTTAGGGAAATAATTCAAGCTATAATATAATATTTTTCTTCTAGAATATCCTTCTGCTAGATCTAACCATAAAAGTATGAATATTGATATATATATTATTTTATAGGGATGATTTCAAGGATCATCTTTGAGATTTTGCTCTATAATATTCACTTTTTTTGTGGCTTACGATATTACACTCACCTTCTGGTTCTTCGAGGTTTTGCTCTATAATACACTTTATTGCGATTTACGATATTACACTCACCTTCTCTGTGATTTACGATATTACACTTACCTCCCCTATTTTGATTCTTTTATTATCATTCTTTAAATCTATTTAAAATAAATATTATAAACTAATTATGATTTGATAAATTTTTCCCCCTTTATATTTATTTCTTCATATTAATTCGTATTATTAAAAAATAATTTATTTAATAAATATTTTAAAAATAAACGTGTATCTTTGTTTGGTCAAAAAGAACATGTGTATATATATAACTCTCAACATTTGGCCGCAAGATTTATGTCAAGGAAATAGTAAGGTTACACGGAGTGCCCCGTTCTGTCATCTCAGACTGTGACATTCAGTTTACTTCTAAATTTTGGAGTAAGTTGCATAAGATGTTAGACAATCAGTCGGAGTAGACAATTCAAGTATTGAAAGACATGTTGAAAGCGTGTGTGATTGACTATTGGGACCATTGGGATCATCTCTTACAATAACACTTATCACTCCAACATGATATGACACCATTTAAGACACTCTATGGGAGGGGATGCAGATTGCCCATGGGGTGCTTTGAGGCTTGATGTAAAACCCTTGGATGTTTATTTGGTTAAGGAAGCCCCGAAAATGGCAAGGAATATTCAAGCTAAGTTATTTACAGCCCATAGTAGGTAGAAGGAGTATGTGGATCGCAATCTAAGAGCTATAACCTTTCATGTTGGGGAACAAGTGTTGTTCAAGGTTTAAGATTCTTAATGGTGTGGGGTCAGTGGATTACATGTTAGAACTGTCACCCAACTTGTCCGGGGTCCAACCAATTTTTCATGTGTCTATGTTAAAGAGGCACCATAGAGATGTGAATTATATAATCAAGTAGGACTCAATAGTATTAAACAAGGAATGCAATATAAAGAGGAATTGGTGGCGATTCTTGATCGGGACGTTTAAAAGTTGAGGAAAAAGGAGATCAAATCAGTAAAGGTTTAGTGGATATATCGCCCGATTGAAGAGGCTACGTGGGGAACCAAGAGAGACATGCGAGACAAGTACCCTCACTTGTTCGAGGATTTGCGTACTACCCTCTTCTCTCACTTAGCCCAATTTTTCTTGTTCGATCACTCGGGGACGAGCATTGGTAAATTGGTATGTATTGTAACGACTTGTTCCAATTGTTATGAGTAGGTCAAATTGGGGCATAAAATTGTATGGATGGTAGCTTGAAAATTCTAGATTAGACTAGTCGTAAACGAAATCTAAGCAAGGTGAGGTTTATGTCCATCTAGAAAAGGTGGGGTGATTTGTATTTTCTAGTAGTTAAGATATTAAAGAATCTGTAGTGCTTTACCGAATGAAATTTGGGTGCATAAGAACTTCCAGAATCAAACTCGGTGTGAAAGGGATAGTTTGGAACGTTAGAGGCCTAACGTATGTTGGGAAAAAGAGACTTTTCAGGGGTTTTTGAGTCTCTAAAGTTCGTGCAATCCTCTATAGCGAATGATAGGCTGGCATAGTGGGAATGTACAAGCGTTATAGCAGGATGGCAACCACTATAGCGGGTTAGACCGCTATAACAGGGTATGTCGAGAATTTATGCAGAAAGATTCAAAACCTCCTATTTTTTGCAACATTATATTGATCTTGGGTTTAAGAGGGACAAATTAGGGTAGTTTCTACTCTCAATTTTTCACCAAATTCATCCGTAAAGGTAAGTTCATTACTCTCCTATTTAGGCCATTTTTGATTGATTGTTATAAACATTTATTATTTTAGACCAAGAACAAGTCAAAGCAATAACAAGGGAAAAGTTCAGATCCTTTAGAGTTTTCAAGAGGCTTTTTGGTTTGATGTAGGTGCTGGGTTTTGTG
Organism: Solanum acaule; assembly: GCA_036250505.1. Classification (NCBI taxonomy): domain Eukaryota; kingdom Viridiplantae; phylum Streptophyta; class Magnoliopsida; order Solanales; family Solanaceae; genus Solanum; species Solanum acaule. Next base: position 5,536 of record JAJOOR010025297.1, on the reverse strand, counting down.
TTTTTGCAAATTATGTATATATGCATGTCTACGGGTTTATAATATCACTCGTGCAATGCATGTTGGGGAAAACATAGGGAAGGATATGAAATGACATCATGTCAATAATCTTATGCAATGAACTTGTTTACTTAGGTTTCAAATGTTATTGTTCATTGTGATTGTGATTTTGTAGGTTGTTTGTGATTGTTGGTTGGCTCTGGTTTCATGTCGGTACAAAAATACTAACGGTTGGCTCAGATACCACACCTGATATAAATACTAACATTGGTTAGTTCGGATATCGCGCCGGTATACTAACAGTTTGTGTGTAAATTCTGTAAAAGAATCGAATATGTGTAATGGTGATCATGTGGGATATGTTTCAGGTGTTGGTTGATTCATGATATTTTCACTTGGAGTCTATGGGTTGTGATTGTTGTTATATGTGTTGGCTTGTGTTTACTGTATCGTTTTTGTTTGTTTACATTCATAGTTTGGAGCTGGTCATGTGTGCATTGTGGTTGTGTACTGATATTGAACTTGCTCTTTTCTTGTTGAGTACATAGCATATTCAAGCGGCTGATACGAGACATTAGTTGAAGGAAGCGTGACCAATCGAATCAAAGGGTGAGCTACTCTTTCAGGCTGCAATGGGTTATTCTATCTTTTTTTGTCCTTCTTTTCGGACATAAACACTTTAAACTATTAGATTTATGTTTGGTTGCATCCTCATTCTTGAGTATTTAGAGTTTTGGTGCAATGACTTTCAATTTTTAGGGATTAATTTCTCCATAAATATTTTGACTATTAATTAAGTTTGTGGAGACTCAATCTTTTTAATTACTTTAAAATTGTTTTCCTATTATTTTATTTTATGACTTGCTTTAGAAAACAGTGTTTAGTTTAAGATTTGGGTTGGTTAATTCTTCCACCAAAGGATGAATGTGGGTATCATTCACAACGGCATGGATGACTAATGTGTTGACCAGTTTCTGCAGAGGCGAATTCAGAATTTGAAGACTTCAGGTATACTAATATTACCTTAGCTCAAATATGAGCCTTAATCTAAACTTAAAATAAAAATAATGAGCTTTAAGCTAAACTTAAAAAAAAAGGCTTTAGCTTAATTTGATCCGTGGTCTCAAGGGTGGTTTCACTAGTTTATACCAATAACACAATGTCAATCTTATGTTTTTCATGGGTACACAATTAACTATATTCTAATTTCTATCAATTTCTCAAAATAGATATACATATGATTTTTTTGAAGTTGACGAGTACACGTGCAACCCTGAGATATGAGTCCGCCTCGGAGTTTCTGAATGATGTGTTGGGCAGTTTATTGCTATTCCTGAACTCCAACAAGTGAAAGATGAAGTCGAGATTTCATGAGTCCAAGTAGCATATATTATTATATATAAATGTCGGACGTTAATTAAGTCGATTTTGAGATAATATTTTATTGATAATTTATAAAAATAAACAGCAACATATATAAATTTATCTTTATCTTGCATTTTATACTAATCTATCATAAAGTAGTAATTTTGAGTCATTTTGTTTATTAGTTTAGATTTTATTGATATAAAAATTTAAATTGAATGATTTTACTAGAGATTAACTTTTTTCCAGATTAACTTCTCTTCATGCTAGTGGTCAAGAAATATACCGTCGGTTCATTTTTAGAAATACTTATTTTATAAATATAACATAAAATTTAATGACTTTACTACATTAATTTTCAAAATTGAGTGATCTTTTGAGATATTAACTCGAAAAAATCTCAATCAGTAAGCACAATAAAATGCTGACAATTTTTTATGTTTTATCTGTTTTGACGGGAAAATGTAACCTTAAGAATTACAATCCTCTAATTTTAGTGTTGCTGGACATGAATTAAGACCTGTTCTTGTACCCCCGTGTCTAATAGTCTGCTTGGATAGGTAAAAAAAAAATAGTTTTTAAGTCAAAAATAAAAAAGACAAATATTAAGTGACTTTTAAGTAAAAAAAAAAAACAAAAAGTAGGAGTTCTACTTTTGGTTTTTAACTTTTCTTAAGTCATTTCAAACTTATTTTAAGTTACTTTTAACTTTGTCAAACGTTTCGAAAAGCTAAAAATAACTTAAAAAGTAGATTTAACCAACTTTTAAGTCAATCCAAATAAATTCATGCGTTGTTATCCTGTAAAGATAATTTTGTAAGTTCACATATTCTGGCAACTTTTAGAAATATGAAAATAATATTTGGAAATATAAATCAGATGAACATAGACTGGCCTATTTAGATAAACTTTAAAAATTATGTTGGAAAATATTTTTTTTAGGAAAATATTTTTTGAGAGACGGGGGAAAACTAATTTTTTAACTTTAAAAAACGCCTGTTATTACTCAAATACTTAAGAAGCCAAACAACCCGTTTGAACTGGTGAAAGGAGAATATAAAAGAAAGACTTTCATGCCATTACCTCTCATTTTGCTTGTTTAAACGGAAATCTTTATTATTTTTTTCATTCAAATATATGCATGATACTCCCTTTGTTTCTTTTTAGTTATCATATTGTATTTTTCAAGAGTTAATTTAATTAATTTTCATCGCTAAATTAAATTATATTTATTCAATATTTTTAAAATAAAAATTTAGACATTCAAAAACTATATAAAAAGTACTACAAATTACCCTCTCTTTTTAATTATATATATATATATATATATATGGAAAAATTTCTGAAATATATCTGAACTTTGATCGAAATTGTTGTAACAATCCAAACTTTGGGCAGGACCTATTACCTCCGGCACTAGTTAATAGTGTATTTTAAAGACATATAAGTGCCCAGCAGGACAAGTTACTATTTATGATGATGCAATATTTAGATGTCCAGTAAACACTTATATATCTTTAAAATACACTATTAAATAGTGCAGGGGTAATAGGTCACGACTAAAGTTTGAGATTGTTATAGCAATTTCAATCAAAGTTTGGATATAATTAAAATTCATATCATTTTAATTCTAGAAAAAGAAATTGTGTAAAATAAAAATGAACAGAGGGATGAGTATAGTTGAACAAAAAGATACATAAATGAGGCGATAATTGCTTGGTAAAGAACAAAAATGACAACAGCAATATTTGTTTCACATGGCCAAAAGTGTAAATATTAAAAGTCAAAGGACTAGCTAGCATTAGTGATTATTATTATTAGTATGGAAAAGGATCAAAATTACCCTCAAACTATTCAAAATAGCTCATATATATCCTTTAATTATGTTTGAGATCAAAACTACCCTTGTCGTCTATGTTTTGGACTACAAAAACCCTTAAAACATTATTTTTGCCATTAGAGCTGATATGACAGTCCACCCAGGCAATCCAACATGGCAAAAATACCTTCCTCTCAATAATGTTGTTCTTCCTTTTCATCCCTATCACAAAAAGAAAATCTAATATAATTCTTCTATTGTTCTTGTTTGAGTTGTTGTTCGGACTTTAGAACTCCAATTTCAAAGTGTGCTGAAGTTTGTTTGAGGTTGTGATTGCGTGTTGAAGGATCGAGTTCATTGTTGGTTTTGGGGTCATGGATTCTCAAAATCGATTTTTAGATTTTTCAAGCTTTTAAGAACTCTTTCATATATTTTTTATATTTTTTTGGGATTTCAACTCAAATCTTCAAATATCAACAATCAAACTAAGAAATCAGTTGCTAAATGTTAATTTCCAGCTTCAATTGCAATATCCAAGCAATTTTTAGTAACATTCAATTAAATCTCTTCAAATTTTTGCACTTCAAAAATCAACAAAATCTAGAAATTTCTCACCAACAAGCTTTCAAATGAGTAGTTATTTTCGAGTTTCAACACAAAAAGAATGACTTCAAGAGTTCTTCAACATTTTCAACCTTGAGAATTAAATTTTTGGTCTCAGATTCAATGACATAAAAAACTCAAACAATGAACTCGATCATTCAACACACTACTACTATCTCAAACGAACTTCAGTGCACTTCGAAATTGAAATTTCAAAGTCCAAACAATAACTCAAACAAGAACAATGAAAGAGCTATTTTTGATAAAATAAAAAATTAAAAAAATTGTGATAAAGATGAACAAGGAAGAACAACACATAATTGAGAGGAAGGGATTTTTGTCATGTTGGACTACCTAGGTGGACTGTCATGTCAGCACATATGGCAAATATAACATTTTAAGGGTATTTGTAGTCCAAAACAGAGACAACAAGAATAGTTTTGATCCCCAACATAAATAAAAGATATTTATGAGCTATTTCTAATAGTTCGATGATAATTTTAACCCTTTTCCGTTATTAGTAAAAGATGAAATTTCATGTCAAAGGAATCAAGAACAATTATAAAAAAGAAGGCAAGATCCACCGGAAGTCCACAAATATGTCAAATTATTTTAAAGAACCTAATTACCTCAACATTCAAAATAAAATTATGAGGAAAAAAATATGTAAATTCTAATTATATTTAATGGACTAATAGAGAATAAAATAAAACATATTAGGATAACAGTTTGAGGCGTATTCAGGAGAGGGTCATCAGGTTCACGTGAATTCATGCTTCCTTCCTGAAATCATTTATAGAAGTGTTATATATTTTTAAGAAATATTTAAATATAGATGTGTGAATCCACACTCAAAGTTCATATAATGTCGTGTGATTATAATTGGATGCACCTCTCTATGTGATGTTAGAAATTTGAATCTTTTATCTATCTTGTTTTATTTTCCTTCCTAAAATTGGATAGATAAAAAATATTTTGGACCTATAATTTTAAAATTTTAATATTTTAGTGACAAGAGCCTAATTATTAAACCGATCAAATTTATATTTTAAATTTACTTTTTCAAAACAATATTTCCATCATTTCAAAATCACGAATACGCTTCTGATAACGACTATATTTGTATTGCATGACCAAAAGTGCAAATATAGTAAAAGTAGAAGGGCTAGCTAGCATTAGTTATTAATCTCCCAAAACATAGTGGAATAGGATGAGACAAACTTTCATGTCAAAGGAATCAAGAACTATTATTTTTATTTGAGCAGTGCTAATTGGCAAGATAGAATTTTGGCACGAATTGCCAAGACACGGGTAAGTGACGAAAATGTCCCTTTGCCTCCAAAACCACTTGTATTTCCCTCCAAAAAAGAAAACCACTTGTATGAGGCTTTTGTTGGCTGCCAAATGTACGAATGGGACCCATATCCTAACTATTTCATTTTCTTTCATCTTCTTACTCTTTTTCATTCATTTTTAAAAAAATTCCTTCGACTTTCTTTTCTCCTCCTCTACGTTACTTCATTTGTCAGAGTTAGAGAAAAGGATCAAAATGGTCCTTTATGTTTGAGTTAAGAATCAAAGTAGTCCTTCTCTTTTAACATGGAGCACTAATAGTCCTCCATGTTTCAAGAATTGGTACACTTTTGGTATTCTTCCAAACATATGTCTATTTTTTAATAGAGTCTTTCTTTTGCACGTGAGAAAGTCCCCCCCAAAATTTTATTGTTGCTCCATAACAACATAGTTGCT